>JAYMFT010136406.1:0-12923 GCA_038088735.1 Panulirus argus
GGGGGCGAGATTGTGTGATTACAGCGAGATGGACTAGAAGTGAAAAACAAATCCAGAATATTAGGAGAATGGTCATAACGATCAGGCATAAGGGTAGGGTGGGAGATAATTTGCTCTGTCATTGAGAATTGAGAATGTGAGGGTTTCGATCCCTCCTCTGCCCATATGGGAGGAATTCAACGAGTTTTGTGCAGCAATGTTAAGTAGGTATGGAGTGCTAGGTGAAGGTGGAATTGGTGCAAGATACATGGGACATTGTATGAATAGGTCTGATTGCTGGTGATACATTTAAGGTATCAAAAATGTCAGTATATAAACATGGTGTAGATATAAAAATAACAAGCTTAGTAAATGAGAATCTAGGAGGAAAAAAAAAATGAAAGCCAAGAAAACAAAATTTTGAAAGGAAGCAAATTGGTACAGAAATGAGACGAATGCAAATGTAATGATCAAGGTTAGGTTATTGACAGAATAAAGTATAAATGATATGTGTAGCTAAGATAGGCCAATAAGAGAAGGCTGGGATATGCCAATGATAAAGCAATCTGATAAATCGCTGAAATCCTTGTTCCTGCCTTATTTTGAACATGAGTCTACTAATTTGCTGTTTCCCTAACAGCCTAAGAATTGCATTGGTGAGAAATAGCAGTAGTCATGGAGTGTATGTCGGTGATATTGGGAAGTACTTAAACAGCTGGGTAGAGAGAATCATCGCAGCAAAAGTAGTGATGATTAGTAGCATGTAGCTGTTCATGCTCCTTAGTGTTAATGGTTCCTAAAGGTTGTAATATCACTCCACTTGAGAGGACACTTTGATCTGGATCAGGTCGAGGTAGACAATGGATATTTGCCGTGAAACATCCACCATTGTGTGTAAAGGACAGCGTAAAAGATTCGTAAACCTTGAACAACCACATTTAGTTACCAATGTACTCCCACCTTGTACAGCAGGATAATTTGTGAAAGTTGTAGTGCACAAACTAGAGAATACACATATCAGTTGTTTCCCTTAAGTTTTCTTTCATGTATACGAAATTTTTGATCATATAAAAAGCGGTGCTTTCACCACATTTTGGTGTACACAACCATGTGTTGTAAATTTAATTCCTTTTCAGGTCGAGGGAAGATTGTACCTTTTGGTGGCCAACCATATGAAGGCTGATGAGGTGGATACTTACAGAGCAACATCACATCTATATCTGTGGGATAGCATTGGTAGAAAGGTGTGTAGTGTTAGGTGTCATTGTTACTAATGTGGGCTTCCTGGTTTAATAGGATGGCAGTCTTTATGGTGTGACCTTTTAAGCTCAAGCTAGTAGCCTACCCTACCCCACACTAAAGTCAGTAATGCCCAGTATGACTGTAGGCTCAAAATAGACTTTTGTGATCACTCTGCTGCTAAACTTTGATGACACCAATGTTATATATCCTTAAATATCACTCACTAAATCTTTAAATTACAGTTCCAGTTGAAGGGACAATACCTCGCAGAACATGTAACATCAGGATTATTTTTCAACTCTCTGCAACCTACTGAGGAAACCTTTTTTGCCCTGGCACAGTTAAAGGCAGCTCATTCTCCAATATTTGAAAACAATCTCAAATACACTACTGAAGTACTAGTAAGTGGGTCTTTTTTTTTTCTAGTACTTCATTTTATAGTCCATAAAAGGTTGATGGGTGGTATGTAGCTGATGATGAAATGATCTCGTTAGTGGAAATAGTAGTGTTTTTTGGACTGTTGCTCAAATTAACAACCACCCAACAGATATTCCGGTATAGTGAAGAAGAAAAAATCTTTGAGGAGTTTGAATGCTTGCCAGCCTTTGGTGTGTTGGACCAAACTACTTTAACAGTAGACTGTACACTGTACTTGCTGTTACTCTCCAAGGAAAGCCTGCAAGTTTATCAGTATTACCCACCAGAAGTAAGTATCAATTAACGTAGAAAATTTTCATTTGATAAAAATGAACTATATTTAGGGAAAGTGAAATATTGACAAATATAGCTACTGTGTAAGCAAATATTAAAGGTAATAAAATTATCTGGATACCTTTGTAATGACTAAAATTTTTCTTATCAGGGTTTCAGGATCTATCAGACCATGGCAGTTGAAAATGCATATGCCCTTGTAGTTGTGGAAGTATCCGGTGGTACTTTTGTGGTGGTCTCCGTTCAGTCCCCTCCAGGAGTGCAGATTCTGAAAGTAAACATTAAAGGTGTTAAGCCATACAAACTGCTGCTCTAGTTTTCAAGGGACATGCAAAGCCTTTGATTGTAAAATGTCAAAATAACAATTAGTGAATATATATTGTAAGAATTTAGTGATTTATTTAACCTGTAATTGCAGTCTGATACTGACAAGGTAAAAGAAAGGAGGGTATGTAGATGAAATGAGTTGTTATACAGACTTTTAAGCTTTGGAACTCTTTCCTTTCTAACATCTTTCCCAATACCTATGATCTGGCACATTTTAAGTTTTACCACTTCCTCAAAAATTTTTTAATCCTTTTCCTTCACTTGCCCCTTCTCACAAACCTCTCTATATTTCAATTATGGCCCAGCCTTGATGTAGACTTTTGTCCATGACGGGAGCCTCCAACAGAAATAAGATGGATGTATAAAGATGAGGGATACATAATTAAGCACAACTATGGTGATATACACATTATACCTAAATCTATACATATTGCATGCACATGGCCAATTGCCTGCATAAAAATATTACTAAAACAGATGACATTTTGGCTAGAAGAATTTATGATCACTCAAGATGAATACTCAAGAGAAATATTTTGCATAACAAAAATTGTGAATGTAACATGGCTTTATGCACTTGATCTACCTTAAGCAACAGTTAAAGTGAGATGAAAATAAAAACCATAACACTGTGCACAAAAATGTTTACATCTCTGATGCTCATTCCAATAAGAAATTGCTCAAGGGGCAGCCATGGCAATAGTCTCCATAAATGGTGAATTCCAGTGCTGCCTCTAAGCCTTTAGTGCCTTACTGGCAGAGGACAACTCTAGTGCATTGTTTGCAGAGGCTTCTGCCCAATATTCCTACCGACTACTATTACTCTAATGCTCCAACCAAAGTGTTCCTACATACTACGGCTACTATTCTGCCAAAAGGCATGGCTAGCCAGTAATGCTCACAGCAGGAAAAATCAAGAGTTGAGAAGAATCTGTGCAAGTTAAAGTTGTGAAGTGTTACATATGAAAATAGATTGCATGTTTCTGAACAGAATGCCAGTAATCCACAAGCGAGGCAGAAATGAGACAGCTACCTGGGTCAGAGGAGTGCAACTTAACCACTAAAGTACAGACTTGCTAGGAAAGTGTCACTAACCCTCAGATACCCATGAGGGTGCCACAGGTAATAAACCTCCCTGGTAGATTGCTGCCTACAATAGTATGGTGGCAGAGATAATGCACTAAAAAACACCTGACGTGTAGTGGACAAGAGGAATACAGATTTTCAGAATGAGATAATGTACTCAAAAGGAAAACAAACTTTTAAATGTAATTAGTTTTCATGAAAATGAAATATATAGATGTGAGGATTTGAATTTAGCACACTGATATTGGAGGTTCTGTGGCTAGCTGCAGGGACACACAAGTCTATGGGCATTGTTGACGTAAGGCCATTTTGAGAGGCCAGCACACGTTGTGTTCTGGACGAAGTGATTCTGCTGGGTTTTTGCAGGAGTTTCTGAGAGGAGCACGTGTGGAAGACGTATGGCGACTGCGTTGATTTTGAGACGGCACTGTGAGCAAGCCTATAGTATCACCCTCTCAGTTTGACTGGCCTGTGCTATATGCCATATTAACTACACATCCTTGGCTGGATGGCGAGACTACTGCCACTGGTGCAGCTAAGTGCTCTATGTTATAACTCCAGAAGGGGGAGTTGTTAGCATGCCTTGTGTGCCAGAGGTACCCTGAGTGAACCAAGTCATGAGACTCTGGTAGTATCGTATGGTAACCAGGTAACCAGATTGTGAGTGGTGCAAGCCGAATGGGGAGAGGCCTTATAGGTGCTGGGTTGGGAGAAAACCTAGACAATGTTGTGCTTTAATAAGTACATGTTGGTATAGTACTAACACATGTACTGTAGGTAAATATATTTGTGAGCAGTTGTGGTAGTGTTTCTATTCAGAGTTAATTTCTTAATTGTATGTAAATAGCTTCTGTGAGCAGCTAAGTGTTTCTATTTGGAGATGATTTCTTTATTTTATGTAAATATCTTCTGTGAGCAGTTAAGTATTTTTGTTTGGAGAAATTTCTTACTGTAGGATTTGAGAACTGTAAATTAAAGTTTTGTAAACTGTACCAATTGTTTGTACACCCCAGCAGGAGATTCTCTGTAATGAGTGCTAAAAGGTGAGCCCTAACAGAGAGGATGGCAGCTTAAGCCCAGCTCATTACATAAATATTATATTTTAACTAGGTAAAGGACAAAAACTTGCCAGTTCATCACACAAACCAATGGAAGAATAAAAAAAAGTTTCAGTGCATCTTTCTTGGCAGGAATGAATGACAAAACATTAGTTTCTATGCTTAAACCCCTTTCCTGTCCCATCCACCTACTTCAAAAATACTTCTTGCCTAGTTTTGCAACAACTTTTTTCATCACTGCAGTATTGCTCCATTTCAAGGACATCTACTGCCATGTTACAGTCTACTGGAAAAATAAAATTTTCATTATTTGTAAAGTGATTGGATCCTGTAATTATGATTCTTAATCTGGTACCTCTGAGGCTACTCAAAGTGATGGCAAAGGTTACTCATAGCTGGGGTATTCACTTCTTGCTTAAACTATTAGAATATTTCTTTTTTCTAGAAAAAAGCTTTCTTAGAGTGGCTTGTCTCCATTACTGCTGGTAGATCAACTTATTAGTAAAGAGAAAAATGGACTTTGGGTATCATTTACCCTTGTGTCTACACCACTAATTTTATCTTTTACTGATGTTAATAGTGCATGAAAGCAATGCTGATCCATGCTGTTATTAAATGTATTGGAGTAGAAAATAAAAAATCTTGGTCGTTACCAAGGAGTGGCGTGGATTAACGAGCAATGAAGAACAAATAAGCACTATCAAGAATCCCTAACAAGAGGCACAGTCAATGTAAGCATCCCAAGCTAATTAATTTCCCAGCATATACTTCCATAACAGGCACTGAATTCAATAGCAACATTAACCTGTAGTGCATATGGTTCCCTAATCTCATGGTAATAGTAGCATTTTGGGTCACTATCAACACAGTGTACAGCATTTATTTTTTTTACAATTCACAGGCTGTCTGTCAAATATGACCAAATCTTTTGTAATCTATATTTCTCTAGCTAGAAATGATTGAGAACTTAAAACAATCTGTAGAATGCTTTATCACATTGCCCAATTGACTGTCATCACTTGTAGCATCAACAGGTAATATATATGAAATAAATGTACACAAAAAAACTTTCTCAAACGTTTTTCTTTGTAAATAATTCACCCCTCAATGAACTTTCATTTGGTCAACCACTGCTTCCCATAAGAAATCTAAGCTTAACTTGCAGTCTGAGCTAGTCATGTCATCTGCAAATGCTGCAGACATATAAGACTGTCAAAGTCTAAACAGACTGCCTAAAGGTCAGTTTTGGTTCATCCAGATAAGGACAGTAATGCAAGTTTTCCATTCTGCGATACAGCTCATTTAATTGATAGGAAATCCATACAATATACATAATAATAATTCAAAAATTTAATCTTAGTTTGTGCTTGCCATTAAGGGATTTGTTGATCATTAAATTGAAGTAGTTTTGAAGGTACATTAGTGTTCCTTATAATGCTTATCCATCCATTTGCCCCCTTTATAAGCAAAATAATGTGCATTTTAAATCTATATTTTCTCTGCATACTTTAATAGTTTTCCTGGCAATAGGGGAGAAAGAATACCTCCCATGTATTCCCAGAGTAAAAAGCAACTAAAAGGGAAGGGAGCCCAGGTCTGGAAATCCTCTCCTGTTTTCACTTTTCCAAAAGAAGGAACAGAAGGGGGCCAAACAAGGATTTTTCCTCCAAGGCTCAGTCCTGTTCTTAAAGCTACTTTGCCAATGCTGGAAATTATGAATAAGTATAAAAAAATAGTTAATGCTACCAGATTGATATTTGCAGATTTCAGAAAAACAAAAAATTAGAGCTTTTTATTATGGATGATATGTCATATTCACTTTTAGCAAAATGCATGAAAGTTTAAGGTATGAAACTGAAAAGCAAGACTATGTCCTGTCAGGAAGAGTGGGCCTGATAGGTGGGGAAGCCTGGTAATGGGCACATTTAAAGGGCAAACTGTCAAATTGCCAGAGTGCAGGATGAAGGAAATCACCAGGCTGTGCACAGTAGCTCGAGCTTCGACCCTGTGGACTGTGTAACATTCAAGAGCAGGCCCTGCAGAATTTGCCTGCCAACCAAGCTGCTCAGCAGACACACCCACTCCTCTGAACATGCCTTAAGCACTTCATCAAAATACAGTTGGGTTCAGGACAATATTTATGCAGAACGAGACCATTCTGTTGATAGGTATCAATTACTGCTGTGCTAAAGTGAATTTGATTATTTCTCTGCTGAGAAGTAATTTTTATTTCATGCAGATTGATCCCATCATCAACAAAAACAACTCCAGTGCAACTTCTTAGAGTTTAAAGCCTCATCCTAAGCAGGCCACTCTAGCAGTGCTTGCAGAGGCTCCTACCAAATGTTCCTTCTGACTACAACTACCCAATAGTCAGACCTAATTTTACTATCTTATGTTTCCATCTAATGCTCCTGCATAAACCTTCCTACCAACTTCTATTGCTCCTACCATTTTCCAAAAGGCAAGGCTGGTGAGTAGAGCTCACCATAGGAAAATAGAGGTATGAAGGAGGACTCTTGCAAGTTAAGTGCTGTCAAGTGTTATGTATGAAAAGGAAAGATTGTAAGACTGGACAATGCTAGTAGTCCAAGTGTAGATAAATCAGGGACACTAACTTGGGTAGACACAACAGGTAGTAGTAGCTGGTATTAAACATTAGGTAGGAGCCTCTGAAAAAACCGCACTAGATATACCCTCATCAATGGGTTGTCAAGGATGAGGCACTAAAGGCTAACATGCAGCACCAGAGTCCAACAGTTATAAGAGACTTTTGCCCAGGCCACCCCCTTGAGGGAGTTTGTAAAGGAAACTGGCATCAGAGATTTATACATGTATATACACATGCACACATGCAGATACAAAGACAATTTATCCCTAGAGATATGGGATAAAATACCCAGATATTCCAGGCATGTATTCAAAAGGCGACTATGAGGGGTGGGAGAAGGTGGCCGGAAATCCTCCCTTTCTGTATTACTTTCCAAAAGAAAAAACTTAGCAAAGAACCAAGCAAGGAATTTTCCCTAAGGCTCGGTCATCTGTTCTTGATGCAACCTCACTCACAAGGGAAATAGCGAGCATCTATGGAAAAAATAAAGGTAGTTCCATAAACAATAGTGGCTAAAGATGAAATGAAAAGCTCAACTCGCTGTATAATTTATTTTCAATAAAAGCTCTAAAACAATAACAATATACTTTTTAAAGGAGCAATAAACTTAACAAGACATACAATTATATTTATATGTGCAACATGCTTGGATCTACACCCTTTACATTAACTTTCAGCTTCAGTAGTCCTGGTGACGATCTTGTCGATACAATGACAAAGCTTTCACCACCTATTTTCACTATGACAAGTGCACGAGGTTTTTCAATCGGCACTTTTTGATACAACTTGAAGCCCTAGAGGATATAAAATCAAATTAAACATGCCTCCAAAATTCAGAAATCTGCAAATTTCAGACATTAAATACAACAAAACAAGTAGTACTGTTCATTTGCATTCATGAATGCTTATAAATCCAATCTCCTCAAAAGAACACTTCAGTGCCTTTTAGATCTTTATCATACTCTTATAACATGGTTCCCAAACCTCACTTGTGCTTGTATCAAAATTCAAATCTTCCTTATAACACTAAACAAGATTTCCTTGCCTTTTGAACATTCCCATGTTCTCAAGTGTTGGTTTTCCATGTACATGCCCTGCATTTTCATTCATTAAAAGTACAAAACCAACATTTAGTGGTACATTAACCCTCATTAAAAAGTGTACACAATAGGGTAGTAGAGAGAGAAAGAGAATAATGTGGCACTTCTATTCTACTCCATTTTTGTGCTCTGTCAACAACCATATTCCAGTGTTCCTCTACACAAATGCCTCACAAGGGGAAAAGATGAGGGAGCTCATGTGTAACAAATTATCCCAGGTCCCATTTTTTATTATTAATATTCTAAATTTATGTACCGATATTACTTACTTCCAGGGGATAATATTCGTAGACATCCAGCTTGTCCTTCACCTCTGACAGGAGCAGCAAGTAAAGGCTATTGCCAATAGTCAAGGTGGCTTGATCAACCACGCCATAAGTGTCTAAAGATTCAAATTCCTTAAAACTGTCAGTTTCGTTGCTGTACCGAAACACCTGTTAAGTAGAATAAAGAGCATTTCGTAAAAATTCTGAAGTATTCACACAAGGGAGAACGGATCTTGAGGTAAGAAGGTAATTTAAATTCATAGGTGCTTGACTTTTCCTGCCTTGGCAAGGTGGCATCAGCAGATCAAATCACACAAGCCTGAAAAATTGCCCATCTTGAAAGATTAGGAAACTTGAAACACTACAGTTCTTTTAAGTAACAATGTCGACAGAAAACTTCTTTTAAAGATGCAAATCAATATCAAGAGGAAGTCATAAGAAACAAGCTTGTTAGAATTTTCAATGAGTACTTTTATAGTATTAAGAATTGGGAAAGAATGAATTAAAGTTATGATTCCAAGAATGCAAATTATATAAAGTTAAAAAGAAAGCTATTCTATCCCACTAATGTAAAACTCCTTCACGACACTGTGTAAACACAAATTTCCTTGGTTTCAAATCTTGCTTACCAATACTTCCTTAGTATATTCAAGGTTTTCTTCAAAAACTGGGTATTTCGCTGCTTTAAGCTGTGTCAGTGTGAAAAAGTGCTCCTCTACTGGTCCTGATGACTTCATAAACATACCAGATGTTACATGATCAGCAACATAGTCTCCTTTTGAAATGAACTGAAAAGAGATGAAAATGTTTTATATAAAAATATTTTGGTGCATAAGGACTGAAAAATTTTCATTAGAGTTCATTAAACAACTGCAAAATCTACTTGCCTTCTCTCCGTAAGTATCCCATGCGTATAATTTGGAGACAGCTGTGTATATGTCTACATTTTCAGTCCCCAGCTGATTAGCTACTAAGAAGAACCATTTATTGTTTATCTGTCAGGTGATAAACTAAAATTAATATGCAGTTTACATGAATTATGATGTCTAATTATAAAAGTTACTTTTAAAATAAACATTAAAGTTTCAATAAGAAGAAAGGGCTATTCTATCCATCTATATCTCTGATGTCTGTTCTGGACAATAATTCCCTTAATGGGGTGGCCATGGCCAAGCAAGTGTCTCCATAACTGGTAAACTCCAGTGCTGCTTCTTAGCTATTAATGCCTCAGTTTGAACTCTTACCCAATATTACAAAACATTCGTTCTGACCACTTTGGATCCTGCAGAAAGTAGGACAGCTGGAAAAGTTGGATAACCTTATTAATGCTATATCAACCCTTAAGTGACTAACTAATTGTATTGATTACAGTTTTGGAATTTCAGCTATGCTACAGATTGTCTTTTCTCACCCTCTTTTAAATTCGAAGGCATGCTCAACTGGTATGACGAGATGCCTCGCATCACAAGCAAATAGGAATAAATATCCCAGTGTCCATTACCCATATAACACAAAGGGAGTTGTGTGGCCTAATGTATGCAGACCCTATCCACACTTGTAAGGTCTACCTCTTCCTGCCCTCCTTTAAACTGAAAGACACTTTTTTGTTATTCAGAAATGCCTTATGTCACAAATAACAATGAAGCACAAGAAAAAAATTCTAATGCATAAACTACCAATGTTACAATTGGGTAAGGTACACTTCTGTCAGGCACAATCAGTATGTCCCAAGCAAATCAGTGTTAGTCTTTGGGGTGAGGGAGTAATGACTGAAGATTAACTAGACATTAAAATGTCTAAATTCTCTGCATGCAAATCATCCACTGGTGGTAGGAGAGAGGAGATTATGAGGGAGATGTCAAAAATGTCAAGTAACCAGTGATAGGCTTCATCACTTCACTCACTTTAAATATATGTACAGCAACAAAATTTACCCAGTTTCCTTATTGTTAAGTTGCTGATATTTCCAATCAAGACCAACTCTTTTTTTTTAATTTCTTGATAATCCTTGCCCTGGAGACCCAACCTAGGGTTTTCTTTGCTCCATCTTCAAAGGGTAGAAAAAAAAAGATTATGTATGTAAGCTCCCCAAAAGAGATTGTTACTTAAAAGGTTTTGCAACTAATGTGCAAGTGAAGCCTCGCCTATAACAGACTACATTTACTAAAGTCAAATTCATGGCAGTAACACTGGCTCACCTTTTTGCTGCATTTTAAAATATTTTGTTGAATACTTAAAACCACTGACTTTTACTTTGTACCACGACCCAATAAGTTATACACTTGGGTATTACTTTCTGGTCAAGCATAATATCAATTCTGTGTAGTTATATAGTGGTTACAATTGATTTGGGCTGATATGTGCTGATTAAACTATTACAATGCAAAAACACAATATAATTATTCAGGATTTTTCACCAGCACAACCTGGCAGGGTTGTAAGATTATTTTCATGTTCTCAATCAAAATTAAAGAACTTTACTATACTCACAAATGTCAGGTCTAATTTGGTTGCACTCCTCTGGCTTCTTTCATACCACACTCTGTTCAAACTGTATTCATAATCATCATACTTGAGCACACTGATGACTGTGTTTGCTGTCGAGTTGGTTACAAATTCTGGGAGCAAAGAATTGTTAGAGCTTATACTGACCATTAAATAACCAAATATCTATTATATCAACATACCAAACAAATACCACATGAAACTACCACAAACTACTACTAGCCCTAAACAACCACATCTTCAATATAATGAAATTCTTCAATAAAAAGCTCTAAGATACTATGAAGAAATGATGAATATAAAATTTTTTAGTGTTGAAAATTCTTTTAATACAATTAATGAGCATGTTAATATTCTCCAATTTCACGAATTAGCCCAAATGCACACTAACATTGATCTCTCTTCATTTAACAATGATACTGCAACAATTAACTCACCATCCTCAAACATTGATACAGTTACTATGTAAATAGTTCCTTTATCAACAAACAGTCCAGCATCAGTTACCAGACCCAGAGACATCTTTGTCTCCAATAATGTATGCAAACGGCCATTTCTCATTTCCACAAATTTAAGACTTGTTGTTACACCAACATTACACCTGCAGGGAATATCAAAACATGATCTCACTCAACAGAATATCAGTGTTACATGCTGTTTAGCCATTGAATATCAGTAACATCAAATAACCCCAAACTTACATTGTATTCAATGTTATTTGAAGGTTGATAGAAGGCCAGCTCAAAACAAACATAGATCCTTGAGACACCAACAGAGAGTCTTTAGAAATATCACCAGAGGGACCAACCTGTAAAGAAACACATTTTCAATTTTTTTTTTTTTATACACAATCACCACTTCCTGTAAGAGCAAGATAGATTCAAGAACACGACAACCTCGGAGGCAAAAATCCTCACTTGGCTCCTTGCTATGTTCTTTCTTTTGGAAATTAATTCAAGAATAGGATTTCTGGCCACTTGCTCCTGCTCTTCTTAGTTGCCTTCTATGACACTCAGTGGATACACAGGCAGTAATCTTTCTCCACTATCTCCAAAGATAGTGGAAAGGGAGCTGTGGTTTCAGTGCATTACACATGACAGACTGAGTGTGAGCGAATGTGGCTATTTCATCTGTCTCCTGGCACTACCTCGCCGGCACAAGCGGTGGCAATGCTATTTCCGTGGGGCAGGGTGGCGTCAGGGGTGGATGGGGGCGAGCAAGTGTAAATATGTAAATGTGTATATATGTATGTGTGTGTATGTATATAAGTGTATGTTGATATGTATATATATGTACTGTGCATATGCGTGCATGTATGTATATGTGTGTGTATGTAGGGGGATAGGTCTTTCTTCGTCTGTTTCCTGGCGCTACCTCGCTGACGCAGGAAACAGCGATCAAGTATAATAAATAAATAAAACAATTACATTACATATATATATGTGTAATGCACAGAAACCACAGCTCCCTTTCCACGTCCAGGCCCCACAGACCTTTCAGTGGTTTACCCCAGGCGCTTCACATCCCCTGGTTCACTCCACTGATAGCACATCAACCCCGGTATACCACATCATTCCATTTCACTCTATTCCGTACATGACTTTCACCCTCCTGCATGTTCAGGCCCTAACAGCTCAAAATGCCTTTCACTCCATCCTTCCACCTGCAATTTGGTCTCCCACCTCACCTTGTTCCCTCCACCTCTGAAACATTTATCTTCTTTGTCAACCTTTCCTCACTCATACGTTCCATATGTCCAAACTATTTCAACACACCCTCTTCTACTCTCTCAACCGCACTTTTTATTACCACACATCTCTCTTACCCTTACATTACTCAAACAATCTCACACCACATATTTTCCTCAAAAATTTCTTTTCCAATGCATCCACCCTCCCCAGTACAACTCTATCTATAACCCATGTCTTGCAAGCATAAAATATTGTTGGAACTACTACTATTTCAAACATACCCATTTTTGCTCTCCAAGATAATGTTCTCTCCTTCCACACATTTTTCATCGCTCCCAGAACCCTCG
>JAYMFT010136417.1:0-12923 GCA_038088735.1 Panulirus argus
GGGACTGGAGGGGGCGATGTAGGGAGGGGGGTGAGGGCGTTGGCAGGACTGGGTGTTCCCCCCTCCTGTATTATCCACGTCTGGAACTAGGAGCAGGAGGAGGAGCCAGGCGAGGATTTTTATCTATTTCTTTTTCCCCCCCAATAAAGACTTCGACGTCGTCGTCTGCTGCTCCGAGAGGCTAAAATCGCTGTGTAATTGGATGTAAATAAGGAGCGCACGACGCCCTTGGCTGTCTGTCAGAGCAAATAACGTTCCCGCTAACTCGCTGGTCCAAGGTCATGGATCATTATGCTATACAAGGTCAAAGTTCCCCGGTCTTTATACAGTACGATGTCAAAGGTCACCAGTCACCGGTCGTTATACGATAGGACGTCAGAGGTCAGTGTTCATTTTGCTAAACGAAGTCAGAGGTCAACGGTCGTTGAACGATAAGAGGTCTCCGGTCATTATGCGATACGAGGTCAGAGGTCACTGGTCAGCATTATAACCGCCCCAGTTCTGCGACCGCGTGGGGCTCTGCCGTGGGGGTTAGTTAACATGTTAACCTTATGTTAACCTAAAAGTTAACACTGTCTTTTTAAGGGGGTCGCCTTTCTCCAGCTAACTGGTCGTCTCTTTGGGAGAGTTTACGTCAGGTGAATCCTTCATGGCTCTTTCTCGAGGTCCTCCTCCTGCGTTAGTTGGGGAAGTTCTGGGAATAAGAAGGTAAAAAAGAATGTTTGGGTTGGGTAGACCAAGTGGGTGTCAGTCACATCCAACGCGTGTGTGTGTGTGTGTGTGTGTGTGTGTGTGTGCGTGTAGTTACCTATTTGGAATAACCTATTTGTACTGTACGGGGAGGGTCTTTTACATTCTTGGGGCCTCGTCTCTTCAGCAATCTCTGCTATCATACAAGTACTTAAATTTATCAATTTTTTTTTTTTTTTTTTTTTTGTGTGTGTGTGTGTGTGTGTGTGTTGAGAAGTTATCTTTTCTCCTACTCTTCGACATATCTCTGTGCAGCATATTGATTATATAGACCACCATATGGGGTTACCAAGAGAGTGGATAAGGGGAAAGGTTTGTAATTCCCCTCTGGTTAAGAGAACTCGAGCACAATCAGTCTCTCACACTCACCTGGTGTACGGGTGCTTGAGTCAGGCAGATGATTTCTCCGTTAACCTCCTCCCATTAGATACCGCCGTACACAAGCCTAACATCGACCCCCCCCCCTCCCCCTCTCCCCCGTTGTCCCTAAGCTCTGTGGTAACCCGCCGTGAAGAAGCCACGACGGACCCGCTCGTTGAACGAACCATGTTCGTCCCTCCGTTAAGTTACCACCCAAGTCAGGTCTGCCGTAATAAACTACGTCAAACCCGCCGTTAACAAGAGAGGTCAGTTAACATAGGAGGTCAATGTCTTCCCCCCCCCCCCAAGTTATCAAGCCAGGTCACATCGTAGGATAGAAAGAGGAAAAAAGAAAAAAGAGACAGAGAGAAAATAGAACCCATCCACCGCTTCCGGCCGGACGCTCCTCAAGTTATAATCGAATTTTAGTACCGTAACGAGGCTATGGCTGGAGGACTACTTAGAGAGAAGACACAGACGAGTTATAGAGGGAGGGGAAGGGGGAAGAGGGGGGGGATGAGGAAGGGAGGGGGGACAGGGGAGGGAGGGGGGATGAGGAAGGGAGGGGGGGAAGGATGGTCAGAATTATTGGATGTGGGGGTGGGGGTACAGTGAGGGAGGGGGGTGGAGAGTGCGGGCGGAGTGGTCAGTAGCCTTAAGGGAGGAGGAGGAGGAGGAGTCTTCGACGGGAGCTGGGGGTCAAATAGTTAACTGAGTGGAGGTAGAGGCCGGCGAGTGATCTATGGACGACTGTTGGGTCTGGAGGTGTTTTGGTGTCTGGGGTGGTGTCTGGGGTTAGAGGGATGATGAGGGCTTCCCCCAGGGTAAGGGGGTAGGGGGAGGAGGAGGAAGGTGATATGCCAGTGGTATAGGGTTCAGTGAGAAACACGACCAACTACCCCCTACCCCCCCTACCCCCTCCCCCCTACATGGAAGCACTGTGGGTCAGTCAGTCAGTCAAACATTTCACTGGGTCCAGAGTTCCTCAGGTCCGAATTGTCTTGGGTCCAGAGAGTTCCTGAGGCCCCAGAGTCGCTAGGGGTCCAGAGTTCCTTAGATCCAGAGTTCCTTATGTCCTAAATTCCTTAGGTCCAGAGTTCCTTAGGTCCTAAACTCCGTAGGTCAAGAGTTTCTTTGCTTTCTTTAGGTCCAGAGTTCCTTGCGTCCAGAACTCCTTAGGTCCACAGTTCCAGAGTTCCCATGGACTAGAGTTCCATGGCTTCAGATTTCACCAGAACTAGAGTTCCAGAATTCTCCGGAACTAGAATCCATGGGCCCAGAGTTCCAAAGGTCCAGCTTCGTAACCTCAAAGTTCCTTGGGTCCAGAGTTCCTTGTTTCCAGTATTCCATGAAGATAAAAAAAAAGAAAGAATTTTAGTCGAATGTGAGGGAAAGCAAGACTGATATAATTGATAGTGGGAGGGATGATGGGGAGGAGAAGGGGAGAGGGAAAGAGGGAGGTGAGGGATTAAGGGAGATGTAGGGAGAGGGGAAAGAGGGAGGGAGCCGTATAGAGAGAGGAGGGAGAGAGGGAATGAGCTGTTATTTATGCTCATCCACTGACCAGCGGAAGTCTTATATGTCGCCGAATCTGGTCGGAAATTTACGGACACTATAGTGACTCGTTGATTCTGGCGGTGGCTCGTTGATTCTGGCAGTGACTCGTCGATTCTGGTGGTGACTCGTCGATTCTGGTGGTGGTTCGTTGATTCTGGTGGTGACTCGTCGATTCTAGTGGTGACTCGTCGATTCTGGTAGTGGTTCGTTGATTCTGGTGGTGACTCGTCGATTCTGCTGGTGACTCGTTGACTCTGGAAGTACCTCACCGATCTTGGTTATAGAGACGTAGAGGGTGGGAGAGACACGAAGATAAACCAGTATACCAGTAAACTGACCTGGGATTATTGTGTCTAGACCCTCCAGCGAGTGATTCTGGTGCAGCTTCAAGCAGCAGTGTGTCCAGACCTTCCAGCGAGTCATTATGCTAAAGCTTCGCCAAGAGAAATGTGTCCAGGAATCTTCCTGAAACCCTCCTCAGTCGACAATAACCAGATACCTGACGTCTCTCTTTGGATCGAGAAGTTGAAGGAGCTATTTCCTCCCCCTCTTGCATCTATACCCTTAAGTCTACTACTTCTGTCCGTTCCTTTTCCATGACTTGGTAAACCTTGCTTTCTAAATCACGACGGCCAGTGAACAAGTCCACGAGTAATTATTTCACTCCTTCCTAGGGTAGACAAGATATCAGAACTCTGCTTCAGATCAAGTCCCAATCTTCGCTAAATTTAGGCGTCTACAATTTTTTTCTGACGTCGGAGACTCTTGCTACATCATTGTGGCCACATCTTTTTGGAACAGGTTTTAGGAGTCATCACCAGTATAATCTGTTATCTCTCCAAAATAATTTTTCTCTACATAGGTCGACAACAGCCGAGATCTTGAGCTAATTGTGACCAAAATAATCACATACACCCCACCCACCCCCAACCCCCAACCCCCCACCCTCCAGCCGTCTTGCTTACTGGAATCTATTTTCCAGTAAACCCCTTTTCCCCCCCTCCCCCCCCCCCACACCAACTCTTCTAATCTCCCCGTCTAGAAAACAACCATTTACTTAGAAAAATAAAATACTTAATTCCCTTTGAGTCCCGCTCTCCCAAAACCAATAGTTCCCCGAATCCCTTTCTTATCAGAAAGTAATCCCACCTTCATCCACGGGCCTGTATACCTCCTCCTCCTCCTCCTCCTCCTCCTCCTCCTCCTCCTCCTTCTTCTTGTTCCTCCTCCTCCTCCTCCTCCTCTCAACCTCCTCTAGTGTGGTTAATCCCTTGTAATCCCTGACATATTCCCTTCGGCTCCTAACTCTTGGCAGGTGGCTGGCCTTCGTTCACACATTACTGCCCGCGGAGATATTCCATCTTGTCGAATATTGCAAAACTTGGTCCAACTTGCAAGAAAAATGCAATATTGATTAATAGCTCCGGGTCACGGTTTTGATAATGAGTTTTTGGGAGTTTTCTGCAAGGGGGACATATTAGAAGACTGTGTCTCCGGGAGAAAGTTGTTGAGGGGTTACTAATGACAAGGGGAAATTAAGGTCTCATAAATATTTAAACTTTGAGGATTCACAACTATTGTTGTGGCTACTTTAAGGCGGTGGTTGTGGTTGTTGTTGTTTGGCGTGGGAGGGTGTAGGGTTGAGAGTGGGTGGGGAAGGAGGGAGGGAGGGGCATGTTGGCTTGTAGGTTGTGTGTGAGGTTTTGTAAGGGGACAAGGGTTAAGAATAGTAGAGTTGTTGTTAGTTGTAGGTGAAGAGGTAGTTGTGTTGTTGGGTGATGTTAAGAATGATGGGTACTGGTTGATGAAGTCTTACAGGAAGTGGATGTAGGTTGTGATGTTTTTGTCTGAGGTGGGTGGACGGCGCTGTCAGAGAGAGAGAGAGAGAGAGAGAGAGAGAGAGATGGAGAGGGTTGTTGTGGTGTTATGATGCGTACGAAGGCGGAGTTATTGTGGTAAATATTAACATGAGACTACCTTTAATTCCCTAAGTTTTCAAGAGGAGGGCTCTTTTTCAGATTCTGTTGTGGTAGTGTTGTAGGTTGTGATAAGGGCTTTTCTTTTGGTTGGGGGGTGGATAGAAGGGTTTGTAGGTTGTGGGTGGGTAAGTTGTGGAGGTACAGGATAGATGAGAGTTGGTAAGTGTGAGGATAGGTATCAAAGAAAGATTTAGGATTTAGTTTGGGCGCGGGACATCAGTTGGGGTAATGTGCGAGTAAAGCAGATGTAAGGGTTTGGGATTGATCGAGCATGTTTGTTTTTATCTCTTTCTTTTGCAGGTATTCATAAATGAATTTAGAATTGAATTTACACAAACGAGAATCATTTTATTCGCTTCACCCTCGGTTATAATGAAAGATATTTTCTCTAAGTCTCAGATTCAGTTTGCTTGAACCGCGCACGCATAGATTACTCAAAGTTTCAAGTTTTTAGAGTTCTTAAATATTAATGAATATAATATGCTGCTAGATATTTGCATCGTGACGTTGATAGTATTTGATTCCACATCGTAACTAACAGACAAGATTTTGAGCGATCGGGGCCTGAACATGCAGGAGAGTGAAAAGCATGCACGGGATTGAATGAATTGGAACGATGAGATATACTGGGGTGGACGTGCTGTCAGTGGACTGAACCAGAGCATGTGAGAGTCAGGGGTAAACCATGGAAAGGTCTGTGTGGCCAGGTTGTGGACAGGGAGCTGTGGTTTCGGTGCATTACACATGACAGCTAGAGTATGGGTGTGAGCGGATGTGGCCCTTCCTCTTGTGGTCTTGGCGCTACTTCGGTAATGCAGGAAACTGCATTATTGAATTTTTTTAGCTTATCCGAAATAATTGAATGGTATCCCATCGAAAAGAAACTATAAAGTAACACCAAACGAGACATCAGCGTTATATTTCCCACTGTAAAATGAAAGAATGGAGAAGACACCCAAAATAATCCCCAAACAACAATTTCTGTTCCCCTTATCGATATTCCGTGAGCTGGGCAGGTGAGGTATGTGAAGGAGAGGGCGGGCGGAGTGAGCGGCATTATTATTACCTCTTGCCGGATGCTAACCAGAGGTGAAGCCCCGCACAAGACCGATAAATAGTGGAGAGTTTGATAGTGGTTCACCCATCATCTCTCTCTATCTCTCCCTCCCTCCCTCCCTACCTCCCTCCCCTCCTTTCCCTCCTTCAGATCTGAAGGAAGATCTCACGTTCCACCATCCCTTGTAGATCGACTAAGCAGGTCTGCCAGCCTTCCATCCCTTCCAGATCGACTATAAAGCTTTTGGGGCCTCGGTAAACTGCCGGTACTCAGGGACGAGACCCTGAACCCCAAGCCATGTATAGGGAATGAGTGAGCCGCCGACGTGAGCAGTGGGTGACTTAGCGGTTGTCTTGATGACGGGTGGGTGGTTGGGTCGAAGGTGGTTCGACTGTTAGCGTAAGTGGTGTTGTCCCATTTGGGCTATCAGCAGAAACGCTTTGGGGGAAATCGATGGATTTATGGCACGTTTTTCCGCTGTGGATTACCGTTTCTCTTTCTTGAACCTAGCTTTATATCGGCTAGTACTTCTGGATAGCGATCTAGCCCATAACAAAGGCGAACTTTATGGTGATGGCTTTATAACTATTAGTTAGTTCGTAAGGCTTGTGACCTAGCCCATAACAAAGCTGAACTATTCACTAATAGTAGCCTATCTTTAGTAACCTAGCCAGTAACGGATCTGAACGTTTCACTGAACTTACGTAAATTGACCCCATAACACAAAGTTGAACTTTACAGTAGGAGATAACTAAAACCCATAAAAAAGTTGAACTGTATGGAGACATTTATTGGAATATCTCTCTCTCTCTCTCTCTCTCTCTCTCTCTCTCTCTCTCTCTCTCTCTCTCTCCAGTTGGAGCTGTAGTAATCTGTTTGTTTACTGGATGTCCATTAACTGCTGTAATGTAAGTAGTTAGTGAAGTGTCTATTCTGAATCTTTGATTAGGATTTGATTTTTTTGGCTCGAGGGCATTGTGATTATCGTCACGCGAATCTGTGGTATTGTAAAAATTTTGTGAAGGATATGATTTAGGTAACTCAAGGACCATTTCTGTGGGGGATCCTGCAGCAACAAAGCTGCGCTGCGTCCAGTATCAGGGAAATGATAGACTCCCTTAGAGTAAGGAGTTCCTCGGAAGAGGTTGTTGCTTCCTCTCGTCCTCTGACGACGATGCTTATCCGCCGAAGGCGACATGTGAGTGGTTATCATCGCCATTCTGTGTCATCGTCAGTGAATGGACTGGAGCAGAGTCTAACTGAAGACCTTCTCCTCGGTTCCAAGGAGTTCCTCGTTTCCCAGCTCCTTAGTGGAGTGCAGCTTCGAAGCTGCAGGAGACCCATATGAAAAAAAGGTGATCCTGAAGCTAGTATGATAATATTCACGTACATTCCTTACCCCCAAGGGACAGGGGTAGAAAGAATATTACCCCCACGTAGCTGGGGGTTTAGAAATCTTCCCCTCCCGTATTATCACTTTCAAAAAAGTCGGTGGAAAAATTGTCTGAGTGAGGAAATTCATCCATGAAGCGTAACTCATGAGTCATATCCCCTAAGATTCCACCAGTCCTTAGCCCTCTTGTGACTCATCACAGCGAGCCTGTCCGTGACTGTGTCCGTGGATCCGTCCGTTCATGAGCCGTCGTGTTATTACGAACGCCTCCCGGAGATTTCATCAGTTCTTATCCTTTTCTTTTTTAGCGCCGATAAGAATTTATCGCTCCAGAGGTTTTTTGACGTATGGGCTGAATTAGGTGTTTGGTTTGTACGAGTCATGATTTTTTTGATCCGCTGTACAAAATCGTAAAATATACTATAAAGTGTATTAAAGAACTACGCATTAATCTTTCTTGTATATGATTGTTTTTGACGAAGAAAAATCCCTCTGCCGATTACTTTTATCCTCTTTTAAGACACTTTAGTACATTCATTGTGTCTAGTATTATGGACAATTGTCTTGTGTCTTAGTAAAGAAATTGTATAAATCATCAATGCCAGTTTTCTTCCTATGAGACAATGATACGGATTTGACTCATTCAATTGGCCTATGTGTCACTGAAGGACACAGTGAGTAAATCAAGGCTACTTATGCTGAACAATGAACTCTGAACAGACTCTCGTGATCACGTCATCTTCAAGGTAAGAACAAGAACAACCCTTACCCCCCCCTCCCCCACCCCTCCCCCTACCCCTTCCCCTGTGAGCAAATAACTGATCGGCGAGATTGAGTTATAATCACATTATCTGTCAGTGAGGAACCCCCCTCACGGGGTGGGGTGGTGGGAGGATGTTGAGTTTATCCTGAGTGCACTTGACCCCTGAGGGCATCTTGATAACCTTTTTGGGGGGGGCGTAAGGGGGAGGGGGGAGAGAGAGAGAGAGGGGGCGGGGGTGCCCCTCCTCGATGGTAAGGTGCACGAACGTGCACAGGCAATAAAGTAATAAAGAATATAGTAAAGTACGAGACGGGAAACCCCCTCACACGTTGAGAAAGAATAGACTATAAACCAAACAAGGGAAGACAAGCCAACTCCTCAGTCAAGAGTAAAAAAAAAAGAGAGCCTAATCGTACCATCACAAAAAATAGCAACAAAAATAAAGGATCCGAACCTCCGTTCTTGGAGAATAAGGATTTCAATCCGGCGCTCCCCCATCCATCATTGCCTCTATAATTAAAACACAATACTTCTTGGCCGCTGCCCTGGGCTCCACCGCAACCTTTAAAAGCCTCGCCAATACCTGCCCACTTCTCTCGTCTTAGTTATTTGAATAAACTTCTCCCCTCCCCCTTCCTCCCCTCCTTCCTCCCTCCCTCCCTCCTTCCTTCCCCTCCTCCTTCTTCTTCACCCCTCACCCCCAACCCCTCCTTAATAATTAACAGGCTCTTGAGTCATTCATTAAGTTGATGTCTGCTATTTGCCGATAGCCCCGTGCATAAATTTGTATCCGGGGGAAAAAATTTTGCTTTATCGCTGCATTCTTCTTCTGCTTCGTATTTGTTTATGTATTGGGAAGGCAGGTCAGCGAGGTGAGGTCGGCATCGATTTCAGTGATAGAAGTGCACTGAATTCTACAAATAGTGATAATAATGATAACGATAAGAATTGTAATAATGATAGTAATAATAATAATAACTGATAGTAATAATGATAATAATAATAATAATAATAATAATTATAATAATGTTAATAATAATAATAATAATAATAATAGTAATAATAATTATAATGATAATAATAATAATGATAATAATAGTAATGATAAAAGTAATTTGTTTATAAGTATCATCATTTTTAAACTTGTTTCTCGAATTCCCGAAGCCAATCAGAGATCATTGTTTTGAATATATAAATTCTAAATAATTTCTATTTACATTGAACTCTGATATCCCCAGAATTTAGTCTATACGAGTCCAGGAATACATAACTGGATGTCTGAGAGTCCAGGACTTCAACAGAGTTTTTCATTGACCCTGTTAACCTAGTGGCTTAGTTAGCAGAATTCAAGAGCCTCTGTAGCCTGGGACCCGTAATTCGGTGTATTGGAGTACAGAACCTCTTTGTATGTACAAGATTCCAGAACAACTGTAACTGGGTATTGTAAGGTCTGGAACCTTTGTGATTCAGTATTTGATAGTTCAGAATCACTGGATGCTGGAATTTGGAAGAATCTCTGCAGTTTGGAATATGAAAGTCTAGATCTATTTTTGGAGTACAAGTGTAGAGTCCAGACCTTTGTATAGATGGTATGGAATGTAAGAGTCCACAACCTCTCTGATTTCGAATATCAGTTCAGACCTCTTCCGACTTAGAAACTAAGATTCCTGTTACTTTTTGACTTGGAATACGAGACTCCAAGTTTGGTAGCAGAGTCCATTCCTTTGTAGCCTGGACTCTGAAAATCCAGCATTGTTGACAGCCCAGAATATCTGCAGTTTGGAAACTGAAAATCCAGACCTCTGTGACTTGGAATGTGAAAGTCCAAATCGTCTGAGACCCAGTATCTGGAAGTCCAGAACCTAAGCGACTAGGAATCAGTGAGTCCAGATTCTCTGTGACTTGGAATCTGAGAGTCTTAATGCCTTGGTGACTGACTATTTAAGGATCAGTCGCTCGCAAGAAAATCATTAATTTGCGTGAGATCTTAGAAATCCTATACCCTAGTTTTCTTTTTTTTAGAGATCATAACTTCTATAACCTGTGTTCTTGAATTTCAAAACTCTTTTTGCTTGCGATACGAGAAGCCAGAATTCTTATCCCTCTGGATTCAGGAGAAGAGAATCATCTGTAACTATGGATTCAAGTCTGTAAGAGTCATGGAAATCGTAAGTCATTTGTTCAGAACTCCAATAGCTTTGGATCCGTAAGTCGTTTAATAGTTGGTAGACTGTCTGTTTATCTGTTGTATCCTTTGTTATTCTCTGTTGTGGGCTCTGTCATGTTCTATTTTGGCCTCTGCCACCATCTTGTGTCTGGAGTAGACTTGCTTGCCTGATTTTTGTTGCCAAATCTCCAACTTTTTGCAATATTTGTACACAGCCGGAGCATCACGTTTTCTTCGTCAGTTGGTGTTCAAGGGTAACCTGATGAAAATCTCGAGGCAACACATCGGGGGCTATTCACCCATTGTGTTATTATGGATAAACCAGTCTGGCCTCGCAAATCACTGGAGGGATAAATGTATCATTTTTATCGTTTCTTTTTACTAAATATACATCTAGGAGACCCTGTATATATATATATATGGAAGACGTCTTTAGTTATATTAGTAGGAGCTTCTCTGTTTTAGTGAATTCCCTTACCTTCACTCTTCAAAAGAAGAATGAAACTTAAGTATTAGGCTCTAGGATATATATCCTATATTTACTCCAGGTATGACTATACCAACTGAAGGCAGCAGAAAATGCTAAACCCACTGGGGTTAACGTCAGCCTTCGGTAAACTGGACACAATACATTCGGCCTTCGTGCAAATAGGAAAGAAAGAAAAAAAAGAAAAAAAAGAGGAGGAGGATGAGACTCATTGCCTTTAAATTAAGATTGCATTCTAGGGAGCGGCGATCCATCTTTTAAGGTGTAATTAAACTCCAATACCTCTTTCAGTGGCTGCTCGTTCCCTCCCGCCCACCAACCTTCTGATGACTCTATTTCCTTAGGCGGCAACCTTCCCGAGGGCAAGATGGACTCAAGTGCCCACTGACTGAGCACTTTTTGGTAGTGGTGGTGGTTGGTGTGTGGTGATGGCTGTGGTGGTTGTGGTGGTGGTGGTGGTGGTGCTTAACCCTGGTGCCACCTTGCCCGGAGAGGAGGGATGGTTCTGTGGGAAGTCCTTAGAGAAGGAGGATCTTGGGAGGGAGAAGGAGTGAGGGGGAGGGGGGCGTTTTTAAGGCCCAGTGGCTTTTTAAGAAGGGGTTTTTAGGAGGTGTCGTAGTCAGGGGTTCTTCGGATGGTAGTGCCAAAGGGTTTCTGTGGTCTGGTGATATAGGAAGGAGACTCAGGAATATTTGGGGATAAACCAGGAAGCCTGGTGTTATTGGAAAGGGACAGTGGAAGCCAAGACGGTCTCCAAAAGAGGTCCTTGATTGCACGGTGGTCTGCGAGGTGGTCTGTAGAGACAGGGGTGGTCTAGCCGGCGAGATGGTCCTTGAAGGATGATTTATGAGAGGGTCCAAAGGAGTTCATTGGTCAGTAAATGGTCCTCTGGTAATCACAGGGACTGAAACAAGAGTCATTATAAGCCAAGGGTTCAGGAGAGGGACCATGGTAGTCAAAGAGTGTAGGAGGAGGAGGAGGTCTTTAGGAGTCTTGTCATGCAGGGGAAGGACTGGAGGAAATCAAAGGTCTTGGAGAGGTTAGCAGGAGTTCCTGACTCTAAGGAAAGTCTAAGAAAGTTTGAAGATGTTTGTTGGAATCTGGAGGCCTAGTGGAGGTCTGGATTGATATGGGTCTACTGGAATGCTCGGGAGCCTGGAATTCATAGAGAGAGAGTTTTTGAAAACCTAGAGGACCTGAGAATGGTTGTGTGGGAATCTGTAAGTTTTCGAGAGATATGGATAATGTCAAGGTCCAGGAAGGGGTCTACTGGAGTCGTAGGGTACATGAAGAGCTATGGAAATCTTAAAGCTTGGGGAGTTGCGGTAGCCTCGAGGCTTATAATGATCCCGTGGGGCTTTTGAGCTCCAGAATTAGGCCTTCGAATTCCTATTGATACAGAAAAGTTCCCGTTGGAGCCTGGGACACTGAATGAGGGTATTTAGTAGTTAGGGATCAAAGACTGGGTCTTTTGTACTCTTTTGCGTGGGTGATAAATGGATCTTTTAGGAGGGTTTTGTTCTGCTACAGAGTCTGCAAGAGACTTGAGTTTTAAAAGTCCATGGGACTCTGTAAGTCAGGGTGAGGATTCAGTAGGACTCTGGCAATCTACTTGAGGGTCTGTAAGAACTTGCTCGTTTAGGATGGGTCTGCAGAAGCCTGCTGGTCTGCAAGAGTGTTCATAGAAAGGACAGATGACTGTAGACCCGGTACTCCACGATTAGGTTATCTGCTGGAGGGCAGTAGTGGTGCCCTGAGGTTAGCACAAGAGATATCAGGGGTCTGTATGAGCCTGTGAATGTAGAGGGATGTCTGTAGGAACTTCTACGACGAGAAGGACTGAAGTCTTTTACAGAGGCAGGTCAGGGTCTTCGTAGGGCCTTGCTAACCTATGGGCAGGAGGCTATCCATGGTTCAGAGTGGGAGCTGGTAGTCCTCAGGAAGTCGGAGGAGGATGAATGACAATGAAAATAGGAGGAGGAGGAGGAGGAGGAGGATATCAACAGAGACTTAAGTTTTTTTATATCGGTATTTAGCATTAGAAGCGGGTGATGGATGAACCGGGTAAGGAGTCTCGACCAAAACCTGTGTGTGTAGAAGTCCTGCATTATACCGTACAAATAGGTAAAGAATCACAAAGCAAGATGAGGCGGCCTCGATACGAATTATTATATACCTGAAAATTATTTACGGACGTCTGTGTGCGAGAGGGACTTGGTAGCCGACAGCTCATCAAATTTGTCGTCAAAACCTCAGCTCTGGAGGACTTAAAGGAGACAAACCGTCTGTTGGCAGAAGTTAGGGCCGCATTTAAGTACCTGGACCAGAAAATGCTCAGCAATATATATATATATATATATATATATATATATATATATATATATATATCCCCTGGGGATAGGGGTGTCAG
>JAYMFT010136428.1:0-12922 GCA_038088735.1 Panulirus argus
AGCAATGGATGGAGGACAATGGGTAGTAATGGAAGGATGAGAGTATGAAGTAATGGATGGAGGACAGTGGGTGGTAAGTGAAGGATGACAGTGGTCAGTAATGGAAAGAGGACAGTGGGTAGCAATGTATGGAGGACAGTGGGTAGTAATGGAAGGAGGACAGTGGGTAGTAAAGAAAGGATGACAATGGGTAGTAACGGAAGGATGATAGTGGGTAGTAAGAGAAGGATGACAGTGGGTAGTAATGAAAAGATGACAGTAGGTAGTAATGGAAGGAGGACAATGTGTATTAATGTATGGAGGACAATGGGTAGTAATGGAAGGAGGACAGTGGGTACTAATGTGAGGATGACACTGGGTAGTAATGGAAGGAGGACAATGGGTAGTAATGTATGGAGGACAGTGGATAGTAATGGAAGGAGGACAGTGGGTAGTAAAGAAAGGATGACAGTGGGTAGTAACGGAAGGATGACAGTGGGTAGTAATGTAAGGATGACAGTGGGTAGTAATGGAAGGATGACAGTGGGTAGTAATGGAAGGATGACAATGGGTAGTAATGGAAGGATGACTGGTTAGTAATGAAAGGATGACAGTGGTCAGTAATGTAAGTAGGACAGTGGTTAGTAATGGAAGGATGACAGTGGGTACTAATTGAAGGATGACTGTGGGTAGTATTGGAAGGATGAGAGTGAGTAGTAATGGAAGGATGACAGTGGGTAGTAATGGAAGGATGACAGTGAGTAGCGATGGAAGGACGACAGTGGGTAGTAATGGAAGGATGACAGTGGTCAGTAATGGAAGGAGGACAATGTGTATTAATGGAAGGAGGAGAGTGGGTAGAAATGGAAGGAAGACAGGGGGTAATAATGGAAGGAGAACAGTGGGTAGTAATGTAAGGGTGATATTGGGTAGTACTGGAAGGATGACATGGGTAGTAATGGAAGGAGGACAGTGGGTAGTAAGGGAAGGACGACACTGGTTAGTAATGGAAGGAGGACAGTGGGTAGAAATGGAAGGAGAATAGTGGGTAGTAATGGAAGGAGAACAGTGGGTAGTAATGGATGGAGGACAGTGAGTAGGATTGGAAGGATGACAGTGGGTAGTAATGGAAGGAAGACATTGGGTAATAATGGAAGGATGATAGTGGGTAGTAATGGAAGGAGGACAGTGGGTAGTAATGGAAGGAGGACAGTGGGTAGTAAACTAAGGATGACACTGGGTAGTAATGGAAGGAGGACAATGAGTACTAATGTATGGAGGACAGTGGGTAGTAATGGAAGGAGGACAGTGGGTAGTAAAGGAAGGATGACAGTGGGTAGTATTGGACGGATGACAGTGGGTAGTAACGGAAGGATCACAGTGGGTAGTAATGGAAGGATGACAGTGGGTACTAATTGAAGGATGACTGTGGGTAGTAATGTAAGGATGACAATGGGTAGTAATGGATAGGTGAGAATAGGTAGTAATGGAAGAATGACAGTGGGTAGTAATGGAAGGATGACAGTGGTCAGTATTTGATGGAGGACAGTGAGTAGTAATTGGAGGATGACAGTGGGTAGCAATGAAAGTATGACAGTGGGAACTAATGGAAGGATGACAGTGGGCAGAAATGGAAGGAGACGATGGGTAGCAATGGAAGAGCGAAAATGGGTAGTAATGATAAGATGACAGTGGCTCGTAATGGAAGGATGACATTGGAAAGTAATGGAAGGAGGAGACTGGGAATAAATGTATGGATGACAGTGGTCACTAAAGGAAGGGGAACAGTGGGCAGTAATTCAAGGATGACTGTCAGTAGCACTGGAAGAAAGACAGTGGGTTGGAATGGATTGATAACAGTGGGTAGTAATGGAAGGACGACAGTGGTATGTAATGGAAGGAGGACAGTGGGTAGTAATGGATTGATAACAGTGGGTAGTAATGGAAGGATGAGAGTAGGTAGTAATGAAAGGATGACAGTGGGTAGTAAATGGCAGAATAACAGTGGTCAGTAATGGTAAGAGGATAGTGAGTAGTAATGGAAGGATGACAGTGGTCAGAAATGGAAGTAGAACAGTGGGTAGAAATGGAAGGATGACAGTGGGTAGTAATGGATTGATAACTGTGGGTAGTAAGGTAAGGATGACAGTGGGTAGTTATGAAAGAGTGACAGTGGGTGGTAAAGGAAGGATGACACTCGTTCGTAATTAAAGGATTACAGTGAGTTGTATTGGAAGGATGACAATGGGTAGCAAGTGAAGGATGCCAGTGTGTAGTAATGGAAGGATGAGAGTAGGTAGTAAGGGAAGGATGACAGTGGGTAGTAATGGCAGAATGACATTGGTCAGTAATGGAAGGAGGACAGTGGATAGTAATGGAAGGATGACAGTGGGTAGCAATGGAAGAATGAAAGTGGGCAGTATTGGAAGGATGAAAGTGGTCAGTAATGGAAGGAGGAGAGTGGGTAGTAATGGAAGGATGGCAATGGGTAGTAATGGAAGGAGGACAGTGGGAAGTAATGGAAGGAGGACAGTAGGTAGTAATGGAAGGAATGATAGTGAGTAGCAATGGAAGGACGACATTGGGTAGTAATGGAAGAATGACAATGGGCAGTAAAGGTAGGAGGACAGTGGGTAGTAAAGGGGGAATGACAGTGGGAAGTAAAGGTTGGATAACAGTGGGTAGCAATGCAAGGATGACAGTGGGTAGTAAGGAAAGGATGACAGTGAGTAGTATTGGAAGGATGACAATGGTTAGTATTGGAAGTAGGACAGTGGGTAGTAATGGAAAGAGGATAGTGGGTAGTAATGTAAGGATGACAGGATGACAGTGGGTAATAATGGAAGGATGACATTGGTCAGCAATGGAAGGAGGACAGTGGGTAGTAATGGAAGGACGACGGTGGGTAGTAATGGATAGATGACAGTTGCCAGTTACAGAAGGATGACAATGGGTAGCAATGGATGGAGGACAATGGGTAGTAATGGAAGGATGAGAGTATGAAGTAATGGATGGAGGACAGTGGGTGGTAAATGAAGGATGACAGTGGTCAGTAATGAAAAGAGGACAGTGGGTAGTTATGGAAGGACGACAGTGGGTAGTATTGGATGGATGAGAGTTGGTAGTAATAGAAGGATGACCATAGGTAGTAATGGATGGAGGACAGTGGGTAGTAATAAAAGGATGACAGTGGTCAGTATTGGAAGGAGGATAGTGGGTAGTAATAGCAGGATGAGAGTGGGTAATAAGGGTATGATGACAGTAATAGAAGAGGACAGTGGGTAGTAATTAATGGAGGGATGAGAGGGGGTAGTAATGGTAGGATGACAGTAGTCATCAATGGAAGGAGGACGTTGGGCAGTAATGGAAGGATAAGAGTTTATAGTAATGGAAGGATGACAGTGGTCAGCAATTTAAGGATGACAGTGGGTAGGAATGGAAGGTTGAATATGGTCAGTAATGGAAGGAGGAAAGTGGGTGGTAATGGAAGGATGACAGTGGGTAGTAATGGAAGTAGGACAGTGGGTAGTAATGGAAGGATGACAGTGGGTAGTAATGGAAGGATGACAGTGGTCAGTAATGGAAGGAGGAAAGTGGGTGGTAATGGAAGGATGACAGTAGGTAGTAGTAATGTAAGGAAAACAGTGGGTAGTAATGCAAGGATGACATTGGTTAGCAATGGAAGGAGAACAGTAGTTAGTAATGGAAGGATGACAGTAGGTAGTAATGAAAGGACGACAGTGGGTAGTAATGGATGGATGACATTTGGTAGTAATAGAAGAATGACACTGGGTAGTAATGGATGGATGACAGTGGGTAGTAATAAAAGAATGACAACGGGTCGTAATAAAAGAATGACAATGGCCAGTAATGGAAGGAAGACAGTGGGTAGTAATGGGTGGAGGACAGTTTGTAGTAATGGAAGGATGAGAGTGGGCAGTAATGGAAGTACGACAGTGGGTAGTAATGGACGGATGACAGTGGGTAGTTATGGTAGGATGAGTGTAGATAGTAATGGAAGGATGACAGTGGTCAGTAATAGAAGAAGGACAGTGGGTAGGAATGGAAGATTGACAGTGGTCAGTAAAGGAAGGAGGAGATTGGGTAGTAATGGAAGAAATGAGAGTGGGTAGTAATGAAAGGAGTACAGTGGGTAATAATGCAAGAATGACAGTTGGTAGTAATGGAAGGAGGACAGTGGTCAGTGAAGGAGGGAGGACATTGGGAAGTAATGGAAGGATGACAGGGGGTAGTAATGTAAAGAGGACAGTAGGTAGAAATGGAAGGATGACAGTGGTCAGTAATGGAGGAAGGACAGTGGGTAGTAATGGAAGGATGACAGTGGGTTGTAATGGAAGGATGACAGCGGGTAGCAATGGAAGGAGGACAGTGGTCAATAAAGAAAGGAGGACAGTTGGTAGTAATGGATGGAATACAGTAGGTAAGAATGGAAGGATGACAGTGTTCAGTAATAAAAGGAAGACAGTGTGTAGTAATGGAAGGATGACAGTGGTCAGTAATGGAAGGAGGACGGCGGGTAGTAATGGAAGGATGACAGTGGGTAGTAAGGGAAGGATGACAATGGGTTGTAATGGAAGGATGACAGTGGTCAATAAAGGAAGGACAGTGGGTAGTAATGGATGGAATACAGTAGGTAAGAATGGAAGGATGGCAGTGTTCAGTAATGGAGGGAAGAGAGGAGGTAGTAATTTAAGGATGACAATGGTCATTAATGGAAGGAGGACAGTGTTTAGTAATGGAAAGATGACAATGGGTAGTAATGAATGGATGGTTGTGGTAAACAATGAAAGGAGGAGAGTGGGTAGTAATGGAAAGATGAAAATGGGTAGTAACTGAAGGAGGACAGTGGGTAGGAAAGGAAGGCTGAAAGTGGTCAGTAATGAAAGGAGGACAGTGGGTAGTAATGGATGGAGGACAGTGGATAGTAATGGAAGGATGACAGTGGTCAGTAATGGAAGGAGGACAGTGGGTAGTAATGGAAGGATGATAGTAGTCAGCAATGAAAGGAGGACAGTGGGGAGTAATGGAAAGATGACAGTGGTCAGTAATGGAAGGATGAGAGTAGGTAGTAATGGAAGGGAGACAGTGGTCAGTAGTAGAAGGATGACAGTCGGTAGTAATGGAAGGATGACAGTGGGTAGTAATGGAAGGAGGACAGTATGTAGAAATGGAAGGATGACAGTGGTCAGTAATGGAAGGAGGACAGTGGGTAGTAATTGAAGGATGACACTGGGTAGTAATGGAAGGAGGGCAGTAGCTAGAAATGGAAGGATGACAATGGTCAGTAATGGAAGAATGAGGGTAGGTAGTAGTGGACGGATGACAATGGTCAGTAATGGAAGGAGGACTGTGGGTAGTAATGGAAGGAGGACTGCGGGTAGTAATGGAAGGATGACAGTAAGTAATAAGGGAAGGATGACAGTGTTCAATAATGTAAGGATGACAGTGTTCAATAATGTAAGGATGACAGTGGTTAGTAATGAAAGGAGGACAGTGGGTAGTAAAGAATGGATGACAGTGGGTAGTAAGGGATGGATGACAGTGGGTAGTAATGGATAGAGGACAGTGGGTAGTAATGGATAGAGGACAGTGGGTAGTAATGGAAGGATGACAGTGGTCATGGAAGGAGGACAGTGGGTAGTAATGAAAATAGGACAGTGGGAAGTAATAAGAGGATAACAGTGTTCAGTAATGGAATGATGAGAGTAGGTAGTAATGGAAGGATGACAGTGGTCAGCAATGGAAGAATTACAGTGGGTAGTAATGGAAGGAGGAAAGTGGGTAGTAATGGAGGAATGCTGTTAATGTTGCTGCTGCAACTGCCACCGCCACCACTGTTGGTGATGATAATAATTCTGATACTGACACTGCTTCTCTTACCCTTAGTGTTGTTGCTGTAACTACCGCCATTTGCACACTGCCACTGTTCTTGCTGCTGTTCCTGCTGCTGTATTGATGGTCTGACTTTGAGGCAGGTGGGTTATGAAGGCCGAGTATACCGAAACTCTCTTAATGGCTGCTGTCAGTAACTGAGAACCTCATCACCAGAGACTCGCTGGAGGGAAGGGCGCAGAGGACTCGGGGGTGACGACGAGACAGCGATTGGGGACGTCTAGCCTTGAAAGAGTTTTGTGTGGAGTGCGTCACTTGGAACGGAAGTTGGAAATTATGAGAATAGCATATCATGGCTTGGTATATGTCGACCCGTAGCTTTTAAAGTGAATATCTTACTGTTAATGTGCGATGGCAACTGGATGTGTCATTATCATGAGCGAGGGACGTCCTACTGACTTCTAATGATTCTATATACAACTGGAAAAGAAAGAACATGTCACTTAGGGCGAGAATTTGCTTTAAAAACAGTGCTGTTTCTTAAGCCTTTCATCCTGCCATTTGATCCTCATACTACCCTTCCTTCGTGCAATGCGTCTCTCCAAATCTGGCTAAACTGTATTATGAAATAAGGCGTGTTTCACTTTTCCACCATCTTGATGTGCGAAAGGGACACGCAAAGCTTTGTGATCTTACCAGCTCATTTGCCTGACCTGTCATTATTTTCCAGCACGGTATGGAAAATTTGTTTTTTCATATTTTTTAGGTTGATGTTATGAGACGTTTTCCTTCACTAGAAGCCACTTTTACTTTCTATAATCTGACAGGGTGGAATACTCATGGATGGTACTCGGCTACTGCGGAGTTTACCCCTTAATCATCCTGGCTTCAAAACAGCATCCCCCTCCTCCCCCAAAAAGTTTAAATTTTTGTATTTCATTACCTAGATGTTTTATACAGCAACACTTGTTCGTTACAGACTCAATTCACTTTTTTTTACTGCCTGTTTGAAACAACAGCAGGTACGAACTCGATACTGGAAGCTTGACGTATCAGGTTCCATCGGCTTCACGTCCCAAGAGCCACCACCATAAAATTCCATACAATGTCAACAAAGGTTTAAACTTATGTATGCTCTTAGAACCTGCAACTGAACACCTTTGACTTCATCTTCAACACTGTAACCTCCTACAGCTAGCCATGCTTGTTTCGTGAGTTTTGTTGTAGCCTTCATATACTCAAGTTGTAGCATCTGCATTCTCTAGATTGATCCTGCAGGCGTCAAGGATCAGAATACTGGACGCTAGCAGTAGCGTGCCTTTCATGTTTCATAGTGCCTGTCTCCGATTCGAGGAGAAGCTCCCACGAGGTTACAGCACCCACACATTTCAAATTCCCTGACATGCATGTCACAGAATCTGGCAGTATATGCCAGAGCTTCAGTAACTGCACAGTCCAGGTTCAAGATGAGCTGTAGAGATGTTGTAAGCAAGCATTTCAGCTCACCTTTTGCAGCTCAGGAGGTGTAAGTAATCATAAGTGTCTCAAACTCCAGCAGTAATGTGCTATAGACATTGTTTTTGCAAGATTAAACTGCTGTAACTGCAAACTGTGGGCTTTATCGGAAGTTCGATCCTGGTCCTGTCAGCCGTAGGCTCCTATTACAGTAAGGATAGATTTTAGGCTTCAGGGACTCATTATAGGTTCCATCTGCTGTGCTTTCTTTTGTATTCCATTGGTTACGTGTCCCAAACTCCAACACTAGAGTTCTCCCAGCTCTTTAACCACAAGTTTATATTTTCGGTAAATGAACATTCCAATTTATATAAGAAGCGCATTACAGGCTAAGAAGCACTCTAGACTCTCCAGTTGCATTTTAAAAGCTTTAGCTACTGAACATTTCAGAATCTAGAAATGCTGTAGGATGCAGTGGCTACAGTTCCCAGTCTACATCTGCGAATGTAAGGATGCCGACGGCTAGGCTACGCCAGAGGCGCTTGTCAGATTCTACCAGTTTCAAGTACAAAGTTTCACAACTGCAGTTGTCAAAGTGAATGATTTCTGTTACTGAAATTCCGTTGGATGAAAACTTCCTTTTGGTATGAGACGCCACGGGCAGCTGAGGCCCAGATCAAGGCCATCCTATTAAAGCTATAAATATAAATATACCCTAGCCTGATCCAGGAACCCAAATGGTGATGTATTCTGTATATGCGCATCAGACACACACTAAAATGTTTCAAAATTGGTTTATGTCGGAAATATGCCCAAAATCTTCAAAAGAAACTGTGGGAGTCGGAGTTCACCTTTAAAGAACACATTCCAACGAAATAATTTTATGATATCGAATAATCAATTGCTCAAGATTTGCGAGGCTTTCGTGTCGAGTGTGTAACTTTCCTGCGTTTTTTTTATTCGTGACTGCACCGTTCGGTGTTTGTGTTACTTTGAGTATCTACTTCATTAACTTGTACATATCCTGAACTTCTAATATTGCATTCCGCTGTTCTTACTTGCAACTAGTTGAAAGAAGATGGTAAACGAAATGTAACATAAGAATACTGTTAGTTAATGTTTTCGCTTTCTAGTTCAGGAAACACAAAGCGTTTAGGCTATGAGTGTGTTCGTCATAATGTCTGTTGTTCTGCATTACATCATATGAAGGTATAGCGATAGGCTCAGCTGAGCTATAATCTTTTGCAGTTATGCTAAAGAGCAAGACGATCTTTATTGTCGATGTCGCCGGCAGTGGCAGCCCATAACTTGCAAGTTCGTTTACTTACCTCTATTTTTGTCAACTTATGATTCGTCTTCATAAATTCTGTCACCGTTGTAGACCATGAAGAAGACGATCAAATTCATTCCAAGAAATCTAGTTCCATTTCATATTCATTTCCAGGAAAAATGGTTTAACCTGTGAACGTCAGCTGATCCATCTCGGAATATGATCCTCAAATATTCTTTTGACCTTTTGCCCTGACAGAATTGCCCGAGATCCCTTCACTAATGGCTTTCATTACTTGACAAATATTGAGCAAGACATGCTGCAAGACAGTAATTTCAGTTAGCTTATCACACGCCATTCGAAGTCTTTGGCATCCGCAGAAAGTTCCTCGCCAATTTCATCAGGAAACTATTTCTCCGGGAGCAGAAATTGCAGTCTTGCAAATTTAACATTCTCCTGAGAAGAGAAGTGGGCGTCGTGTGGCCTCCTGGGTGCGTAAGAGGCTAACCGAGACTCTGTGCGTGACCTCTTGACATCGTAGAAAGCTAACTCCGACAATGAAGGTGGAGTGTGGGTTGCCTCAGGTGGCCTCTTGACAGCGTAGGAGGCCGGCCGTGTCTTTGTAGACTTAGAGCTATTAGGTATCAGCGGCAAAATCGCCAGTATATGTATGAAGAGCAACCAAGTTCTAACGTAAAGAACGTACCTTTGTAAACTTACAGCCAATGAATTCTGGCTGGATCCTATCTTTGAAATTTTGGTGAGAGTCTCGAGTTTCAGAAAACTTAGAACTAAGAGTGCTGGCAGAAGTACCACGTTTTCATGATATGATCTAGGATTTCCAACGAGCGTGGGTGGCTGATGGCTGGCTGGGTGGGCAGCTGGGCCACAAGAGTTCTGGCGGTCGGTGGCAGGCTGGGTGGGCAGCTGGGACGCGAGAGAGGCCTGGATGGCACGTATCGATTGCTCGCCTTTCACCAGCGATGGGCGAAGGTCTCTCGTCCGCCCGCACCAGCCTCCAGCCTCACTCGCTGAGGCTTGCGTTAAGGTGGGACGTTCCGGCCTGTTGTGTTCTTGTTGGAGGTGTTGGGTACTGCTGCTTCTGCTGCTGTTGTTGCTAGACGTGTTGGGTGCTGTCCTTGAACTTGGCCTGTTCATCTGGACGTGTTTGGTGTTCTTACTGTTGAGCTTACTGTTGGCTGCAGCTGGACGGCCTTGTTGGTCAAATAGATTCTCAAAGAAGAATTGAATGATGGAAAGGAGGAACCGGATGAAAAATTCCGATATGCCAATAGAGAAATGATGGAATTGCACAGAAATAAGAACAAAAAAAAAAGAGAAAAAGATTACTGGCGTCGAGTACAATAAGGTAAACAACAAAAGAGCAGCGAGTTAGCCATTCAGAGTTCAAAAAATAGAAACGCGGCCTCATGAAGATAAGCTTGATGCTGAAAGACCTATAAAATTCAGTATTCAGTATAAAAGATATATGAAGATTCTTTATTATGAGATAGTATCTGGTGAATATGAGGAAAGTAGCACCACGGATGTGAAAAAGACAATAATATCAATATATAAAGTTAAAGATAACTCAGCTCCGGGACTGGATGGACGATCAGGTACAGCAAAAAATAAGTTGATAGCAGAACCGATGACGTTATCATTGAGATAGCCAAGATAACAGCAGTACCGACGAGGTCCACAAGATAGCCTGTGTGATGCCAATACAGTAGTGGGGATCTAAATGTTTTTGTCAAAAAAGAATATCATCCTGCAAGTCTTAAGTCTCATATAATGAAAGCGTTCAAAACAGTGAATGAGAACCATAGAAACATACACTATAACTCTTAATTAGAATATATCAGCGAAGGCCAGCATGGATGTATGCCAAGACACAAGCATATCAACTCATGTGTTGACACACCACACGATCTTGTACAGAACACTGTTGCAAGGAGCAACAATGAGCATAGTTTTCCTCAACTGTGTTAAAGAATTGGTTAAGGTATATTGGAAAATTCTGAACACAAGAGGTAAGCCAGGAATATGAATCAAAGAGGCCATAAAAGAGAAGCATATGAAACTATTTCTGATCCCAAGGACGTTCCATCAGCAGTACCAAAAGGAGCTGTATTAGTTACAGTATCATTTGTGATGATGACACTTGGCCACTGTTCTCCTGAGGTGTCTGCTTGGACATGAGGCTCGTTGTGGAATGCTGCTTCTCACAGTTTTAGTGTGAAGACCGGCTACTCGAGAATTTACCGGTATTATACCTCCTTCTCTCGTACAGTTAAGCTTTGGAATTCTCTTCCTCCCATTGCCTTTCCTTCTTCTGTAACTTGTTTTACCTACTAGAGTCAGGTCTAGAAACACCTACAGAGCCCCGATTGATCTCTACTCACCTTTCCTCTGAAATTTCTTCTCTCACCCGAGGTGACCGTTGACTGGGGCAAATCTGGTGCACACCACATCAGAAACTATAAAGAAAGACCCTAGTGAGATGTTTTGAAGACACCGAAGTGAATATGTCAATACTGTCAAAGGACTTAAAGAAGACGTAGAAATATTTCCTTGCGCTGAGAACTTAATGGAGTTTAGTGAAGAAAATTTAGGCCGGTAGACTTTGGGAATATCAATAATATAACAGCTGCAGTGTACAAGAGGCAGATAGAAAATTAAATTGGCAGTGAAGAAAAATTAACTTGGAGACCTTAATGAAACGATTGTATTTTCAGATCAGGTATCAATTGGATTAATGATGAGAACATTCGTTACGAAAGCTAGAAAACATAGAAATGTTAATTGTATATGTAAGAAGGAAAGGTTAATTCTGTTGCGATGTTGATGGTCACAAACATAAGAAACTAAAACGAAACAAACTGGAGAAAATCCAGAAGCTCTTGACAAGGAATGAAACACATGAACTATCATGGAAGGCTGAGAAAACCGGATCTTTATATCTTTACGAGGTGAAAATAAAGACACGTGATATATGATGCATAGGAACTGATGTACGGAGTAATAAGAAATGTGTTTGAACTAAAATCTTTACAACGAATTAACAACAGAAGATGAACGCCTTGGAATATATGTATAAGGCACCAAACTGAATGTATACGAGTCCCCAGCAATACAGATGGAGAGGACATTCAGTGTTTTGCAATTAAAGATAAAACCATACAAGATTTAAGGAAAAACTATAGAAATTACTGATATGCAGATAATCGCAAGACTACCAACTCTACAATATCTGTGGCGACACAGAATAAATAATGCTTTATTCTTTTATGCAGCCTATGCGGTGCGTTAGGTGCTAGCCATACGAAATAGGTCTCTCTCTCTCTCTCTCTCTCTCTCTCTCTCTCTCTCTCTCTGTTTCTGTCTCTGTCTCTCTCTCTCTCTCTCTCACGTACTCGTGAGGCAGATGTTATTGGACGGTGTGTAGAAGGAGAACATTGATTCAAAGCGACGTCATTAACATTCTCAGGACTGCCTGGAGAAAACACACCTTCCTCTCCACATCCCACTCTCAGCCATACGGGGGTTATTCATTTTTTTCTTTATAAGTTTTCTCTATTCTATTCTTTATTATATTACTGTACATGGAATGGTCTCAAAGATATGACTATTTAGGGTGTGGTATGTGTAGCTTGTGTTCATCCTAGGCTGAATTATCACTGACTCTCAATGACTTGCTGATCCGTGGGGAGAGGAGGGATGTGACACGTGCAAGGTGGGGTGAGGGCACGAGGTATGAAGAGAGAAGGAAACATGTGGCTTCGGTCATCCTTTTATGCCATTGCTCACACCATGAACATGGACGCCACAGTAAACAACCTTCTGAGAGCAGCAGAAATCAAAATTGTATCCGCTGCCCCACCGGCTGTTACTTAATGCTTTTTATTTCAGTGTAGTTACGGTTGTTACAGGGGTTCTAATAGATATATTATGCACTAACAACAGTATACGAATTAGTATATAGTGCAGTCTAAAGTTCCCGCTCGACATGGTCCTACCTGACATCTTCAGGCCAGTCAACCTTATTGAGACGAACTCTTCCGCTTACGTAATATTTTGTAGAACACACAAGGTATGGCAACGAAGAACATTTTGATGAATTGGATAACTTCTTGTTAAATTACACAAATGATGATTATGTGCATGTTTTATGTGGTGATTTTAATGCTCACACGCTTAATATTCCTGATTTTTGTTCTGCTGATGATGATGATCAGGCGACTGCTGAGGTGCCCTATGCAAGCCTGACAGACTATGGTATTCCTGTTGATAGGGCTAATCAGGATATAACACCTGACAGGAACTCCTACGGTAGGAAAATGGTGGAAATTTGTAAAAATAATC
>JAYMFT010136439.1:0-12922 GCA_038088735.1 Panulirus argus
TTCTTTCTCCCCTATCCCCAGGGATTATATATATATATATATATATATATATATATATTGCTAGGATATAATAGTTTTTAAGTTTATACCATGTCACTTTAAAATTGTAAGTTTCAAGGACATGTTTTCATGCAAGAAAAAAATTCTTTATCTTGTGGGGGCACTCAGCTGCAGTTATGTCAACTGAGCTCTGTAATTTGCAAATTACGTCATCTCATGAAGTCTAAAAGCTCCTTTACTGCTTCATGAAATTACAGTACTTGCATAAAGCCAAACCTTAACTGTCACTCAAAGCACTTAACTAAATAATTTTACTTATATTTATCCCAATCTATGAATTCTGAACATTCATACCTGCAAATGAGTGTGTGCATACAACTTTAATACTGTACAATATGACCCTGACCAACCTAACAGGAACATTACTCACTCAAAATTTTCCTTGATCACAATGAAAAAATCAATAGTTTCTTGAATAAACTAATAAATAACTGTCTTAGGAAGTCAGAAAAGCAAAATATTATCACGATGAAAATCATTACATCAATTAAGCATATCACTGGTCAGAGGCTCTGTCTTACTGGGTGCTGGTGGAAAACAAGCAATGATGCCAGCAGCCCCCAGGGTGCGAAACACATAGTTGTATCATGGTGGCATGGACCTGAATACCAAGAAAGATCCCACTACAACCAGCATCAAGAAGAGAGCTTTATTGTAAAACATGAAGAAAGTCATAGCCAAAGCTTCTGCTATCTTATTCTTCCTCCATAACACCCTTTCATCCCTTTCCTTCTTGCCCATTTTCTTATCGTTAATCAATTTACGCATAACTTCGTGGGTTACTGCATCCTCAACCTTTTGTGCAACCTTGTGCTTCAGGACAAATGGGAAAGAAATTACTAACCACAAAAGAGAAGCAAGAGAAAAAAATTACTAAACTATAAAAAAATCCATTTACTTTAATCCTAAAGATGCTCAGACTCACCAACCAATCTAACATTATGAAAATTGACACAAGCCTTAAATCTACTGAATCATCCATAACTGGCCACAAATTTTGCATTAATATTATCATACTTTCTTTGGATAAGAGTCTTTTAGATTTCGCTAGCATCACCATGAGACATAACAGCACACGATGTTGAATCTGATCTGTCCATAAATCATTAATTTCTCCATCTCATTGATAGCACCAGCTCACTTCTTGGTTAGGACAGTTAATTCCAAAGATGCTAAACTTTTCATGTGGTCCTTAATGTGCTTACCGTCCATCAAATTTTCATGTGGTCCTTAATGTGCTTACCGTCCATCAAAACTGTATTCGTTGTTGAAGTTGCCAGACCAAGTGCACATGCAATGCAAAATGTGTGCCCGCCTTTGAGCTTATTTATTACTTTAAATTTCATCTCTAAATCATATGCTTTATGTTTGCAAGGAGCTTCTCCACTCTTATCATCGCACTGCTGTTCTCCAGTCATTATAAGTTAGTATTAAGGGAGATATTTACACAAAGTCAGTGAAAGTTTTGAAAGAATGCAGCGGAGATGCACAAGGAACTACTGTAACTATGTCACTGATCATGTATGTTTTTTTAATGTTGAAGGCTCTAGTCACAGACAAAAGTAGATGCATATCTTGAAGACGCTGTTCACCTAACACATCCCTCTGCCATATTTCTCCATGTGTGCTAGTTAGCATTTCTATTACTAATGCAAATTTTTCCATGTCTCAAAAAAATACTGTATACAAGTTATGGGAGAATTTGCATAAAGTTAGATTTCCATATGTCGAGTCTTCTGTAAATCGAGGAGCCTCTGCACTCACAACTTTCTCCTTTCACGCACTCCCCTATACTCAGACACCATCTTCTGCATTTTCTCACTCTCATCTGCCATGTCACAAGCAAATGATGACTTTCGAGGCCCCCTAAGGCTGTTCAGATTACAAATCTGCCCCTTTCTCCAAAGCCCTTGGATTTACCTCCCTCATCAAGAACTTCATTCACTTTCTTTTTTCTTAAGGTAGTTGACATGACATGCAAAAATGAGTTCCAATTATTTCCATCTAAGTTGAAATTAAATAATAAACATATTAGAGGATTTATGAATCAGATGTGGAGGGGACAAGAAGAGGAAGACCAAATGGGAGATGGAAGGATAGAGTGAGAAACATTTTAAGTAATTGGGGCCTAAACATGGAGGAGAGTGAAAGGCATGCAAAGGAAAGAGTGAAGTGAAGAACTGTGTTATACAAGGGTTGACGTGCAGTCAATGGACAGAACAAGGCCATATGTTGAAGCTGCAGGAAACATGGAAGGGTCTGTTGGGCCTGTTGAGGATAGCAAGGCTGTGGTTTTGGTGCATTAGATATGACAGCTAGACAAAGAATGTTTGTGAATGAGGCCTTTTCTTAGTCTATTCCTAGCACTACCTTGCTAATGGGAAAATGATGAACAAGTATGAAAGAATGAAATGAAAAAAAATGGGACAAGGACTAATTTGTACTTCCATAACATTTGAAGATACAACTCTATGGTGAAAAGGTTATGGGAAGAAGTAAAGGTGAAAGACAGAGGAGAAATACATTACTTCACTGTATGCCACAGGTCCAGGTCTTACAGGCATGGGAAACATAGACAGCTTAGGAGAGTAGTGGCCCAAATAACACTTGTAGAACAGACTGAAGGAAAAAACACAGGCATATATACACTTGTAGAACAGACTGAAGGAAAAAACACAGAGGCATATATACAACCTTCCCTCTAATCAAAAGTATACCTATCACACAGTAGTGTAATTATGGACAATAAGTAAAAGAGCACTCTCGTAAACTTATGAACACTTTCATGCTTTTCAAAGCTTTTCAAACATAAGGATTTCCCGAGAAAGGCCTTACAAGATGAATTGTGATTAATGTAAGAACAGTATATGCTTTAATATGGGTGAATATGGAGGTTTACTGTCTTACCTGATACAATGATGATATTCTTGGCAATGGACATCATCTCTACTGTCTGATCAACACAGGTCTCAGTATCAATGTCTCACCTGGTACAATGATGATATTCTTGGCATTGGTCATCATTTCTACTGTCTGGTCAACATTGGTCTCGGTGTGTGTCCCTTTGATCTCCATCGGTTTTCCAGTTCCGGTAGAGGAAGTGCCAAAACCACCCAAGATAACATTGGGTAGAGATCGATTCATTGCCTTCAAAAAGATATTTGAACTTCCATTAAAATTACGATGCATATTCATACACTAAATCTTCATGTCATCTCATGAATATGTTTAAGTTTTAATAATTTAGTCTGAAAGACCTAAAATGCATATCTTCAAATTCATAAAAAATGAAGGCTTAGTTCTAATTAGAGCAAAATTTACAAGAGAGGAGTTGACATATATCTGACATGCAAATCTGTAAACAAATAGAAATTTGTGTATTTTCAGTGCATTTCAAGCAAGTCAAGTACACTTACGAAAACATTAAGTCTGATAAAATTAAAAACTGTTTATTAGTTGTGATATAAAGCTTCTCAAATCCAGTACTGGTGGCTTCTATTTTTAGCCTACTGTAAAGTTCAGTGTGGTCCTATTTTACCAAAAAGAAATATAAGAGAATGCCCTCTAGTACAACATTCCAACATTACAGTGGCAAACAATTATATGTAAGCATGCAATCCTGTCAAGTCAACTAGCCCTCCACACCAATTAACAACTAATTCCATCATCAAACTATATTCCTCCATTACAAATACAACACAAGATGAATGGGAAGGAGGTAAACAAAAGTCTTTCAAACTCATTTAACATGAGAATGCAGGTTTTGAAATCAAAAAAACTTTCTCCAGGGAGCTATCCTGCAAGCCATGATGGTATCTCTTAGATCCTTGTGAGTTAGAAACTTCTTGACCCATCCTTTTGCAAAGAAAATAGTTTTCACTCCTCACTAACGACCTATTTGACAACAGCAGCCTATGATTTGGCTCAGGTTAGGTCCCCTAGCATTGTCCAACCACAGCTGGAAAAAAATTTCACAAGCGACAATCACTATTATATATCAGAAACCAATCAGCCACAACCCCCCTTCTGCACAGTATAAATGGCATTAAATATCAACAATCTTTTCTGTAACAACATTTCAGGGGATAATGCTTAATGCTTTGTTGATATTTATTGCCATTTGTACAGCAAAGAAGAAGGGTTGTGGCTGGTTGGGCATTTTTTGATGTTGTTGTAGAGGAGGTCGTCAAGAACTTGACAACATCCTCCACAACAACAAAGAAGCTCAACCAACTTCACAGTTGGCTGCTAAGCCAGAGTCAATGCTGATGCTCTACAGTAGAGTTTCTTAAGGAGCAGTTCTTCCTCCAACCTTCTTAAATCTCTTCCTACATGTCCTTCCATCACCTGCAGACCAATGTGAAAATCCTCTCATATGCAGATGACCTTATCATCACATCATAAAACCCTGAAACTATGCAAGCAAAAACTACCATCCAACACTAAATCACACAATCATAACAATGATTCATCCAGAATAAAGAGTCTGCACCTTCATAGAAGTCTGCAGTCGCCCTTTGAACCCCATACAGACACAAATTCGACCTCCATCCACCTGTTACCTTGAATGGCCAAATGCTCCCTCTCAAAAAAATACCAACTATTCCATGCATCACTTATGATATACATGAAACATTCGCTCCCTACATCACAAACATCAATACAAAAGCAACAAACAAACTAAATGCCCTTAAAACATTAACTGGTAACAGATTTGGAGAAAAAAAAATCCTCAGTATCTTCCCAAAGAATTCATCCACTGCACTCTAAACTGCCTAGTCAATCCATCCCATCAAAAGTAAATATAACAACACTGTAAGCCACATAAAACAGAACACTCCACCACAAACATTCGACACTTACATGATGAAACAAAGATCATCCCAATAAAATTCCACTTCAATATGCTCAACACTTAATTCTCAGCAACAACACCTGACCCTTCCCATCCAAAACACTCTATAACTATCTACCAACCCCAAAATAAAGAAGAATGCTTAACTTCAGCAACCTATACTCACAGTTCCCTAACAAACACAACAGACAAACATACATAGTGAAATGACCTGACAAGCACTAAGTATCCAACTTCCCTAATCAGCCCTGAGCACCACTCCAGAAGACACACACCCATCTGAAACTAAATCTCGTAAGGTCAGAGCATATCACGATGGTAGAGTGTTTGGAACTGATGCCGTACTGTGTAAGTGAGAGCGAGATATGTTGTGGATCATATTCTCACAGAGTTTGGATACTGAGAATATATGTGATATAAGGCTTCAGGAGGAGGGGCAGTTAGGTGATTAGGGATTCTGATGTGAAGCCAGGATTGGTTGAAGATATCTGTAAATGTCTAAACTGCAAATGGGTCTGTGTTATATGTGAAAGTTTGATATGCTGTCAGAGTATGTATCATGGGTGGGTAAGCAAACGTTTCTGGATGGATTTTGGGGAAGCTTTCCATGACTTTTCTGTTTAGTTGTAAGGTTGGTTTGTAGCTGATTTCTGAGTACTGTCTCTTGAGCATGTTTGTGTGTTCTTTGGGAAAAAGGGATTTCACAGAAATGGATCAAGGGTGCTTCATGAGTGGGGGCTGGATTGGCGTGATAAGTACGTTGCTGTGGGTCTCATGGATCACTGCGCTGAGAATGTGGTGCCAGTTATCAGTTTTTGTCATTCAGTGATTATGTTAATAACAGTATTATTTAGTCTGGATTTTTTCTCTGCTTCCTGTTGATGGTGAGTGGTCTTGTCTAAGTTGGTTTCCTTCCTTTATACAATGTGTACCTCTGGGAAGAAATCTGGGATGTATTTCTTTGTATGCCCTTGTGAAGAGGAAGGTACAAGGGCTGAAAAAGAGGGCAAATGAGAGCTGAGGTGAGCAAGAAATGGCAAACTTCAGCAAGAAAAAGAAAATGTCTTGGAAGGAGGTAAACTAAGAAAAACACGAGAACAAATGGGAACATCGATAAAGGAGGCAAAAGCGGTAGTAACAGGCAGAAATGAGGTGAAGGGAGATGAAGTGAATATGTTGAAGGGTTGTTTATGTGTTCTATGATGGGTAAGCACATGTGGGATGTTTTGGATGTGGATGTATGCACAGTGTAAGAGTCATGGAAAGTGGTTTGGTGAGAAGACAAAAGGTAGAGAAAGTGTTCTGTAGGATGAAGTGTAGAAGAGTGGCTGTAGCCGATGACTATGCAGTTGAATTTCTTATGAAGGGGAGTGATTGTGTTGTTTGTTAGGATTTTAAATGTATGTATGGCTCAGTGACATTAAACATTATAGTGCCAAAGTATGAAGGCAATATGAAGGCAAGGGGAACAAAAGTAAATGATCAAATCAATAGGTATATATTTGTTAAGTGTACCTATTAAGTTGTATGGGCTTTTTTTTTTCTAAAGGCTCCAGTCATGGACAAAAGTCCACATCAAGGCCGGGCCCTAATTGAAATATAGAGAGAATTGAGAAAGGGGGAAAAACAGACAGGGAAAGTATTTACAAATTTTTGAAAAATGAAAAACACGTCCCTTGAAATGAGCCAGGTCATAGTTACTAGGAAAGACATGAGAAGGTAGTGAGTTCCAAAGTTTCGACATGTAGGGAAAGAAGCAGTTATCAAAATGGCACACCCTTGAGTTGCTGACGGCCACACAACAATCATGTGATGCAGCAGCTTGCACAGAGTTTCTGACTTGGAAGGAACAATGTGGCTTCATAAGTGGTAAAGGATAAGTGGATCAGGTATTTGCTTTAACGAATATGTGCAAAAAATACTTAAAAAAACAGATGGGGCCTGTAAATAGCATTTATGGATCTACAGAAAGCACATAATAGGGTTGAAAGAGATGCTCTGTGGGTGCTGAGAACAAATGGTGTGGGAGGAAAGATATCAAAAACAGTAAAGATTTGCTATCAAGAGAGAATGGTATGTCTGTGCAGAGTTATAGAGGAGGCTGAGTGGTTCCAGGTGAAGATGAGTCTGCAGCAAGGATGTGTGATGTCACCATGTCTACTTAATTTACCTTGGAAGCAGATTGGCAGTCTGTTGGGGGTTAGGAGGCCTGAGAGGTCAGTCGTTTGCTGATGATATGGTGCTGGTGGCAGATTTCAGTGAGAAACTGCTGTAGAGTTAGGGAGTGCATAAAATACGAAAATTGAGATGAATGTGAATAAAAACAAGGCTATTAGGTTTAGCAGTAAAGACAGACAAGTAATTTATAGCATGACTTTGAATGAAGAGGACTTGGAGGAGGCACGTTGTAGGTAGTAGGTGGTAGGCAGCTAACTACCAGGGAGGTATATTACCAGTACTACCTGCCTGGGTATCGGGAGGGTTAGTGACATCTGCTTAGTGAACCAGCACTTTAGTGGTTGACAAGTTGCACTACTCTGACCTAAGTAGCTGTCTTTTCTTTGAGCCTCACTAACATGTGGATAACTGGCATTCTGTCCACAAACATACAATCTCTCCTTGTCATTTGTAACACTTGGCAACACTTAACTCATGCAGCTCAGTCTTCATAACTCTAAACTTTCCTGCAGTGAGCACTATGCACTAGCCCTGCCTTTTGGCAAGGTGGTAGTAGCAGTAGATACAAGTAGTAGGTAGGAATATTTAGGTAGGAGCATTAGGCAGAAACATTAGGTAAAAGTAGTAGGAAGAAGCTATTGACAGTAATCATTAGGAACATTAGGTAGGAGCACTCTGAAAACACTGCACTAGACTTGCCTTCTGCCAGTGGCCTGTTAAAAGTGAGGCACTAAAGACCAAGAAGCGGCAATGGAGTTCTTTAGTTATGGGGACTCTGTTGCCGTGCCCCCCCCCAAAAAAAAGGGGGGGGAGGGGGGGAGTTCCAGTTGGAACAGGCATCAGAGACATAGATAGATAGATAGCAGGTTGCTGTGATACCTACAAGTGAATATGGTAGCAAATGGAACCATGGGAGCTGAACTGAGCCATAGGGTGGGTGAAGAGGCAAAGATATTGGGTATACTGAGGAATATGTCGAAAGAGAGGTCACTGTCAGTAAGGGCAAAGATGAATGGGTTACATGGTATAGTAGTCCCACTGGTGTGACATGGATGCAAGACATGGGCCTAAGACCAAAATAAAAAGAAGAGGGTGGTTCTGTTGGATATGAAAAGTCTGTGATCAATATGCAGTGCAAGGAGGAATGATCAAAAGAGAAATGAAAGGGGTAAGAGAGAGATGCAGTGATAAGGGAGTTTGCATGAGAGAGCTGAAGATGGTGTGCTGAAATGGTATGGACATATGGAGAGGAAGAGTATGAAGATAAAACATGTCAGAGGTGGAGGGAAAAGGAAAACGGGGACACCTAAGAGGAAGCAGATGGATGGAGAGAAATATGCTTTGAAGGTTCAGAGACTCAACATGCAGAAGGCTGTCAAGCATGCAAGGGATAGAGTGAACTAAGATGATGTGGTACACAAAGGATGACATGGTGTCAGTGGGCTGAACCAGGGCATTTCATGTGGTCAGGAAAAACTACAGAAAGGTCTCTGAGATATGGTTGCAAATAAGGGACTCTAGTTTCAGTGTATAATAGATGACAGCCAGAGAGTAGATGTGAGTGAATGAGGCCACTTCTTCAGCATCCTTGGGCTACCTCACTAATGTGGGAAATGGCAAATGTATGAAAAAAGTATGAATATATCAAAAGAGAGCATGATTAAAGCAAAACAAATGGGATCAGTGATGAAGGAGGCAAATGGGGAATTATTATTAAGCAATGATGAGATGAGGAAGAGGTGGAATGAGTACTTTGAAGGTTTGTTGAATGTGTCTGATGATAAGTAGGCAGGTGTGGGATGCTTTGGATATGAAGGTACACAGATGGAAAGAGTCATGGCAAGTATTTTGGAGAAAAGAGAGGAGTCTTTGCGATATGAAGTGCGGCAAAGTGACATGACTGCAGCTGAACTTTGTTGAGTACACCTGGCAACTTGTCTGCAAAATTGGTGACGAAGAGGGTGGTGGTATGCACAGAGCATCAAAGTGGGGAGGAACAATGAAGTTTCAGGACTGGTAGAGGATGTATTGATCAAGTTGGTAAGGGAGGTGAACACAAGGTTTTGGAGAGAGGAGCAGGTTTGCAATCTGTCAGGGATAAGGGGCCCTGTGAGTTCAGTTACTGTTTGCAGATGACTAGGTGCAGGTGACAGATTTGGGTGAGAAACTGCAAAAGCTAGTTTCTAAGATGACAGAGTATGTTAAAGGAGAGAGTTGATAGTACATGTGAATAAAGTTAAGGTTATTAGGTTTACACTGGAGAGAGACAAAGGATAGTTGGAAAGTGTTTTTATGGAAAACTCTCAGGAAGTGGAGTGTTTTAGATATCTGGAAGTGGACATGGCAGCAAATGGAACCAAAAGTGATGAAACTAGTCATAGGGTGTGTGATGGAGGGTGAAAGTCCAGGGCACATTAAGAAATGTGTGGAAAGTGAGGTCATTGTCCATGAGAGCAAAGATAATTATGTCTGATAGTACAACAGTCCCTACAGTTTTGTGTGGATGCAGAGTGTAGGCCCAAGATGACAAAGTACAATGGAAGAGGAATATGTTAGAAATTAATGTCTGAAGGTAGTATGTGGTGCGAGGAGGGTTGATCAAATAAGCAATGATAGGGTATGAGAAAGGTGTGGTAGTATGAGGAGCATGTTTGAGAGAGCTGACGAGGATCTGCAAGAATGGTCAGGACACATGGAGAGGCTGACATAGAGGCTATACATGTCATACGTTGGGGGTACAAGTAGAAGCTGATGACTGCATTTAAAATGGGAGGATGGTGAGAAAAAGGTTTAAAAAGGTTCAGGGCCTGAACATGTAAGAAGGTGAAAAGTATCCATGGAACAGAGTGAACTGGAGAGAAGTGGTATACATGGGGTGACTTGCTGTCAATGGACTGAACTGGGGCATATGAAGTGGTTAGGGGAAACCATGGAAAGTTCTGAAAGGTCTGGTTCTGGATAGGGAGCTGTAGTTTCAGTACATTAAACATGACAGTTAGAGAAAGGGTATGAACTAATAAGGCCAATTCTTTCTTTGCTAAGGGAACTACCTCACTAACACAGGAAATAGCGATCATGTATGAAAAAAATATGATAGAATTTTTTCATATTTTCTCTTTTAGTGATCTTCTTTGCTTATAGTTAAAGTAAACATTCTACATGAAATGGTTTCCTCAACAACTTAGGGAGTGACACTGCCTATGTGATGAAACAAAACAGCTTCTTGCAATATCATGTCTTACAAAATACTCCTGATACACCTTAGGGCAGTCACTATGATCAAGGATCTATCATCAGGACTTAGATCATATCAAAAAACCATGAGAGATAGCTGTCTTTTGACCATTAAAGTAATCTCCCTACTGGACTGTTTATAGTTAATGTAGTTACTATGGTTGGAAACAAAAAAGTGAGGAATGTACAAAACTATGGGGATGACACACACAAAGCTCTTTGACTAGCCATGGACATATATGCATAGCTAAAGTGACACTTGTACACACAAAATCACTCACCTTGCACATGATGTAAGATAGGATGGCACCAGAGGAACCAATCAGAGCCCCAACAACAGTCATCAGATTGTTATTAAGCATGAAGCCCTCGGCACACAACGCCCACCCAGAATAACTGTTTAGGACTGTGATCACTACCGGCATGTCAGCACCTGCCATAACACTGTACTTTTTAATCATTAAACATGATTTCAGAGGGTGTTATGCCTTTCAGCCTTAAGTTTTACAGGCTTACTTCAAGACAGCATGTAAAACCCTCAAAGGGTACTATAATACCTTAAAATATACATTCAGTGATGCTAAAACTAAGTCATGATTCTATGGTATTAATTCAAAATGCCTCATATGTAGTAAGCAGCCAACAGGGCATTAATCATAACATCAATATAATTATGTCATTACTGACTGCTCTTAATTCTGTTTATTCTGCATAAAAATGAAAACAATCGTCTTTATATCATGGTCATTAAAAGCCAAGTATGTCTGTGAACATAAGCTACATACCACCAATTGCTACAGTCAGGGTGACACCCATAATAGCAGACATAGCAGTAGTTGCTCCTAACATGGAGAGGCCACCAGCAAGTGAGGAATCCATCATATAATAGGACATAGCTCCAATATTGGCAGCCAAAAGCCCAGAGTTCAGTGCATGGCGGCCAGGTAGGAGTAAGGGTGCAGAGTTCAAGAGGCCCTGCAGCTTGCCATATGCCACAAGTGAGCCACTGCAAGTAATCATATATACCATTACCTTAACTAATGAAGTTCCTATAGCATGCAAAAGCTTTTTTCTATGTTACCAATGTAGCACAAAAGAAGTCAAACATATGTATATACAACCACAAATAACTAACAGCCTACAAGAGACTGGGAGAGAGTTTCACAGATAGCCAAAGTGACAGAAGCTGAAACAGAGCCTCAGGGAAAGTCAGGAGGACAGTCTCAGGGAGAGCCAGGATAGAGACTGGAACAGAGTCTTAAGCAGAAACAGAGCAGAAACAAAGGGACAGTCTCAAGGAGAGCCAGAAAGACTGAACTGGGCAGAGCCATAAGTAGAACCAAAAGAACAGAGCCTCTGAAAAAGCCATGAAATACAGACACTTAGTGATAGCCAAAAAGACAAGAGACTGGGAAAGAGCCCTAGGGATAGCCAGGAAAGACACTGGGACAGAGACTCAAGAAGAGCCAGAAGTTTAGACCCTCAAAAAGAGTTGAAAAGAACAGATCCACAGAGATAGCCAAAAGGACAGAGTCTCAGATAGAAGCAAAGGCCAGAGACTAAGAAAGGCTATTAGGGAGAGCTACAAGGAAAGATACAAGGACAGAGAGCCTCATGAAAAGCCTGAAGGACAGAGCCTCAGGGAAAGCCTGAGGGACAGAGCCTCAGGGAAAGCCAGAAGGACAGAGCTACAGGGAAAGCCAGAAGGACAGAGCCTCAGGGAAAGACAGAAGGACAGAGTCTCAGGGAAAGACAGAAGGACAGAGTCTCAGGGAAAGCCAGAAGGACAAAGCCTCAAGGAAAGCCTGAAGGACAGAGCCTCATGAAAAGCCTGAAGGACAGAGCCTTAGGAAAAGCCAGAAGGACAGAGCCTCATGAAAAGCTTGAGGGACAGAGCCTCAGGGAAAGCCAGAAAGACAGGGCCTCATGAAAAGCCTGAAGAACAGAGCCTCAGGGAAAGCCTAAAGGACAGAGCCTCAAGGAAAGCCAGAACAACAGAGCCTCAGGGAAAGCCTGAGGGACAGAGCCACATGAAAAGCCTGAAGGACAGAAACCTCAGGGAAAGCCAGAAGGACAGACCCTCATGAAAAGCCTGAAGGACAGAGCCTCAGGGAAAGCCAGAAGGACAGAGCCTCATGAAATGCCTGAAGGACAAAGCCTCAGGGAAAGCCAGAAGGACAGAGCCTCAGGGAAAGCCAGAAGGACAGAGCCTCAGGGAAAGCTAGAAGGACAGACCCTCATGAAAAGCTTGAAGGACAAAGCCTCAAGGAAAGCTAGAAGGACAGAGCCTCAGGGAAAGCCAGAAGGACAGACCCTCATGAAAAGCCTGAAGAACAAAGCCTCAAGGAAAGCCAGAAGGACAGAGCCTCATGAAAAGCCTGAAGGACAGAGCCTCAGGGAAAGCCTGAGTGACAGAGCCTCATGAAAAGCCTGAAGAACAGAGCCTCAGGGAAAGCCTATAGGACAGAGCCTGAGGGAAAGCCAGAAGGACAGAGCCTGAGGGAAAGCCTGAGGGACCGAGCCTCATGAAAAGCCTGAAGGACAGAGCCTCAGGGAAAGCCTGAGTGACAGAGCCTCATGAAAAGCCTGAAGAAC
>JAYMFT010136450.1:0-12922 GCA_038088735.1 Panulirus argus
GTATATGCTGATAACCACAAGGAAAATGAAACAATTAAAGTTCCCAAGTGCACTTTTGCATGATGATTACATCAGGGGAGATAAAAGAATGAGACAGAAGACTTTATACAGTCAGTTTATATACAAATAAGAGACAGAGCTAAGACACAGTTGGTACACAAGTGTTTCCGGTTGAGGGTGTTTAGGTTTGCTAGAATCAGTTAAAAAGTTTTTTATCAAGGGTGCAAGGCATGTGTACAAGTGGGATGAGAGAAGAGTGAGTGGTTCCTAGAGAAGTTTGGTCTGCAGGAGGGGTGTTTGATGTCTCCACAGTAGTTTAATTTGTTTATGGATGGGGTGGTGAGGGAGGCAGAAGTGAGAGCCTTGGAAAGAAGGGCGAGTATGCAGTCTGTATGGGATTAGGGAGCTTGGGAAATGAGTCAATTGCTGTTTACTGATGACACAGCACTGGTGGCATTCTTGAGTGAGAACCTGCAGAAGTTGGTGACTGAGCTTGGAAGAATGTGTGAAAGGTGGAAGTTGAGAATAATTGTGAATAAAAGCAAGATTATTGGGTCTAGCTGAGTAGAGGGACAAGTTAGTTGGGGTGAAAATTTTGAGGAAGAGAAGTGTTTTAGAGACCTGAGAGTGGACATGGCTGCAAGTTGAACCATGGAAGCAGAAGTGAGTCATTGGGTGTATGTTTGGGTGAAGGTTTTGGGGGAATTGAAGATCTGAATTTGATTTATGCCACATGAGTGGATAATTTATTGGGCACTCCTACCCATCCTATGGGCAGTGGCGCAAAAGACGATACACAGTGCACAAAAGGTCCAGGGACTGGGCCTCAATGATTGAAATACATTATAGATTACATTCTGAGAAAAGTGTTAACAGGGTTGGGCAACACAATGAATCATATGGCAATTTACATGGTAAATGAAACTTATAACAGCTGAACAACAATGACTATTATGTATCATGAAAAATAACAAAAAAACATTTACAAAAAACAAAGTTATGATACTTCTCAAGTATCTGAGGTAGAACATTTTCATTGGTGAAATGTTTGAATTTAAGAATATGTGGAAAAAGAGGTCAGTATCTGGGAGGCTATAAGAGAGTATGTTTGAAGGTATAGGCATTCCTAACAATACTGTATGGATGTGGTGCATGGGCTGTGGATGAGGAAATGATGTGCTGGAAATATGTTTGAGGACAATATATGGTGTGAGGATGTTTGACTGAGTATGTAATAAAAGGGTATGAGAGGGTATACTAATAAAATGAGTGTAGTTGAGAGAGTTGAAGATAAAGAGCTAAAATGGTTTGGACATATGGAGAGAAAGAGTAAGGAGAGATTCACAAGAAGATATATGTGTTAGAGGTGGAGGGGACAAGGAGAAGGGGGAGACCAAAAGGTAGATGGATGGGTTGAGTGAAAAAGATTTTGAGTGATCAGGGCTCAACATGCAGGAGGGAAAAATGTGGTATACAGGGGACAGTGTAATGTCAGTGAACTGAACCAAGGTATGGGAAGGTGTGGGAAGAAAACATGGAAGGGTCTGTGAGGCTGGGTTGTGGTTTTGTTGTACTGTATATGACAGCTAAAGAATAGATGTGAGCGAATGCGGCCTTTGTTGGTCTGTTCCTGGCACTACCTTGCTAATACGGGAAATGGTGATCAAGTATGAAAAACAAAGAAAGAAAAAATACATATGAGGTTAATAGTTTAATAAAAACAAGAGAAAAAAGGGTACATTGGTGAGGGGGCAAATGGGAAAGTGATAACAGGTAGTAATGAAGTGAAGAGGAGACAGAGTGAGTCCTTTGAAGGAATGTTGAAGGGTGGCAGATTTAGGATGTTTGGGTTGAGGATGTTTACATATTGAGAAAGTCATGGAAAATGCTTTGATGAAACAAAGGGGTGATGAAGGTCATGCATAAGATGAAATCTGGTAAGGAGGCTGGAGTGATTACTTGGTAGTCTTTCAAGGTCTTCTACCCCAAAGCCTGGGCTGGGCCCAGGCTGCTGGGTTGGAACAGTGGTTAACTGTGCTGGTGAATACCTAGTGGAGTCTTTGGAGGTCATCAACACCACAGTCTAGGCTGAGCCCAGGCTACTGGGTTGGGTCATTGCTTAACCAAGCCGTTGGCAACTGCAGCCTGTGGGCCTACATAACCCCCACAGCTTGACTGGTCTGGTAAACTTTGTATGCACTTGTCCAGCGCACATTTAATTTTCTTTTTGTGCTTCCCATGGTGTTTCTGATGACGACAAGCAAGGGGTCTTCGGCCCTAGACGTTTACGGTGTTCTGTCTTTTTGTGCATGTCTCATGGATATAGTGAAGGTTTCGGGGGTCTTCACCCCACAGTCTAGGCAGGGTCCACAGTGCTGGATTGGGTTGCTGGTCAACCAAGCTGTTGGAAACCACAGCCATTAGGAGAACATAGGCCCCATAGTCTGGCTATGTGCATATTGCACCTATGGATTTCAAAGGTAGTATTCTAATCTGGGAACCATGCCTTATTAGATTTTCCAGCTATATATGATAATATATCTCTTCTGTCCAGTTAAAGACTTTATTTGTTTCATCTTAAAACCTTCAGCATCCTCTATGATGTGATTTTCATAATTATTTTTGTATCATCTGCAAAGGATGATATGAGACTGTAGCTCATGCATCAATGTCAGATATAAGAATGAGGAACAGGAGGAGTGCAAGTACAGTTCCTTTGGTGGACTGAGCTTCTTACCATGGAGTCACTGGAGATGGCAAAGTTTATATCTGCATGTTGTGATCTGTTAATTAGAAATTGTATATCTATCTCCCAATTTTTCCGAATATTCCTATCTTTTGCATTTTATGTGCTATGACACCATGTTCACATTTGTCAAACACTTTTGCAAAGTCTGTGTAAATCACATCAGTATTTTCTTTTGTTTTCCAGAGCTTCAACAATCCTATCATAGTGGTTATGCAACTGAGAGAGGCAAGATCTTTCTACCCTAAAACAATATTGTTCTTGGTGATTTAGACTGATTACTTCCATAAATTTAGTCAGTTTGCCTCTTGGGACTCTTTTGATGACTTTAATAATGTGCGATGTTAATGCAATTGATTGATAGTTTTCTGGAACCACTTAACTTCTACCTTTGTGGAGTGGGGCAATGTGAGTCAGTTTCAGACTCTCGGAAAAGATGCCAGAATCTAGAATTTTCCTCTAAAGAATATCTAGTTTTCACGTTAAAGGTGCTGAGCATTTCTTTATGAAGATTTCAGTTCCATGAGGCTAGGCCTGGGGCTTAGCACATGGGAATACTCTAAGTGGACCTCAGAAAATCTTGCATTGAGGTGGTGGTATAAGCTATGTACATAATAAGGGATTATTGTTTAGGTGGAAGTCTGTTGGGTATTTATTTTTTATGGGGTTTATGGCTCACTTAATTCTAATGGAGTCTGTAGTCCCAGATTTGTATTTTGCACATGAGTAAAAGTATTTTGGGTTATTTTGTATTTCATTAATGTTTTTTCCCCTACTTTTTCCTGTTTCATATGACATTTTAAAGTTTATGGTCTATGTCCAATAATTCACTTCAAAGGTTTTCTTTCATTTCCTAGGGAGCTATGGCTTCTTTAGGTCTGCAGTTCTTTTTTGCTTCTTGTAAAGTCTTTGTCTTTCTTGTTCTAACCAAGACCTTTTGTGCTTTTGTTTTAATGGTGTATGTCTTGTATGTTTGAAGTACCAAAGTGGTTATGCCATTTAGTTACACACTCCTCCTCTATTCTGGTACTATGCAGGGTTTCACATTGTGTCACAGACATCTCATGATCACATCTTCCTGTTCTATTCATTTACTATCAAAAGTGAAATTACATGTGACACCTCTAGTGTTATGTGTTCTGTCTAAGTGGTTCAGCATCCAAACTTGTTTTTACTTTAATTAGGCTGTGATAAGAGTATAAGGTGTTTGAGATGGTACTGTCACATATTAGGTCCACATTTTTTGTAAAGATTATGGCCAGAGTGTTATATTTTTCTGGTTGGTTTTGTTATTTGTTAACTGAGGGAAAACTTTTCACACAGTCTGAATTACTCTCTTTTTGGCAGCTGTCCATTTAAACTGCTTACAACGTCAGCTGTTTCAGCTATGATGTAATTTCTTATTGGTCTCCATTTAATGTGTGGTAGGCTGAAATCTACTCAGACAAGCATATTTGGGACTGGATTTCTGAGGAGGTCAAGACATAATGCTATGTTTCTTGTTTGTTTCGTAAACTCCTGAGGCTTTGCATTTGGTGGTCTATACAATGATGCAACGATAAGGTTTAGTTTTCAACCCTGACAATAAGCACTTCCAAAATATCATTCGAGGAGTTCAGGAGTTCAGTTATTATTTCATACAGTCAACCTCCACCACATGTTCTTCTAATTCTGTTGCATCTGTATAGGTTGCAGTTTGGGATCTAGACCTCACTATTTATACAGTCTGTAGTGTGTGTTTCCGTGAAGGATGCAAATACTACATTTGACTTATTTAAGAAGCCACTTAAAAACTGATTTCTTGTTGCTGGTAATCCAAGTCCCTGTATGCTGAAGTATAAAAAGAATGTTACATGGCTTGTCTCTGTGTTACTTTTTTGGGGGGTTAATATGTTCTCTTCTGCTGAAATTGGCAGAATACTTTCATTTTCTTCACCATTTTGAAGAGGGTGAATGGTGTTATTTCCTCCTCTAGTACTTCCCTGCCTCTGTTTGGCCCTGTGTCTGATATTAAGAAAGGGCTTGTATTGTGAGGGGTACAAAGGATAAGTCTTATTGTCCCTGACATATGGTGGTTCTCACAGAGCTTTACTAAGCAGCTCCCAATTTCTAGTGCTGATTTGCACAATTCTCTGACCATGAAAGAAGCGTGACAAAAAGTTTAGATGGAAGTGCAATACACGTAGGAATGCAGTCATGTGTAACTCAGGTATTTAAAATGATTTGAGAAAGACTGTTAAAGGTTAAGAATTATTAGTTGGATACAAGTTCATGAGATATAAGAATAAAAAGAGAAATGCATAGTGGAAAGATGAGATGCTGTGACAGAGAAGAAAAATGCATATGGTAGATTGCTCCAAAGGAATGTACCAGCGGAAGTTCAGCAGAGGAGGAGGGAAGAATATAAAATGTATGAGCAGAATGTTAAGAAGCTACTAGAGGAAAGCAAAGAAAGAGTAGATGAAGATTTTTGAAGAAAGTCAAGTGAAAAGTTTAGGGAAAACAAGAAATTGTACTAAAAGGTGGCAAAAAAGGAAAGATGTACATTTAAGAGTGGAAATGTAAATGTGAAAAGTAAGGAAGGGAGTTGATGAATCAAAAGGAGGAGGTGAAAGGAAGATGGAAAAAGTATTTGGAAGATCTTATGAATGTGGGAGAAGGTGAGGCAGCAGTTGTTACATGCATGGGTATGGAGGATGGAAGGAAAAGGATGCAGGTGCAGGAGCTTATAAAACAAAGGGAGGTTAAAAGGGTGATAATGTGGTTGAAGATAGGAAAGGCACTGGGAGTGGATGGCATTACAGTTGAAATGTTTTAAGCATGGAGGAGAAAGTGTAATGGAGTGGATGCATTTGATATATAGTTGTGCCTGAGGATTGGGTGAAAGCTATTACTGTTCCTTTATTCAAAGGAAAAGGTGCTAAGGATGTATTTAGCAATTACAGGAGAATAAATCTGTCAAGTATACCAGGAAAACTGCATGAAAGAGTGTTAACTGAAGGAGTAACAGAAGCGACTGAATGCAGAATAAGTGAGGAGTACAGGGGTTTTAGGAAAGGTAGGGAATGTGTGGATCAGATTTTTGTGGTGAAAATGACTGGAAAAGGCAAGAAACTGTATGCCGCTGTTATGGATCTGGAGAAAGTGTATGACAGAGTTTAGTCGAATAGTCTTTGGTATATGTTTAGGACATAAGGGGTTGGGGTAAAACTAGTGAATGATGTTAGAGCCTTCAATAAAGGAGCAAATGCATGTGTAAGAGTGGATGGAGAGCTGAGTAAAAGTTTCAGTACACATATGGGTGTGAGGTAGGGCTATGTGATAGCACTATGGCTTATTAACATATATGTAGATGGAGTGATAAGAGAATTGAAAGCAAAACTAGGAAAAAGAGGTGCAAAGATGGATTGTGGTGCTGAGGTATGGTTGCTAGTGACATGCCTGTTTGCAGATGATACTGTGTTGTTTGCTGAGAGTGAAGAGGAGTTGCAGACGGTTGTACGTGTTTCATGATGTGTGTAAGTGTAAGCAGTTGAAGGTAAATGTGAGTAATAGTAGAGGAATGGAGTCTGAAAGGAAACAGAGTGAAAGTATAGATTTTGCAAAACCCTAAAGAGCAAAAGAAGAAAGTGTACTAAACAATGCCATAGATATGGAATGAGAAAGACTGAAAGAAGTGAGAGGATTTAAACATTTAGAAACTATCTTGGGTAAGTTGGGTGATATTGAAGGTAAAATAAGGGAGAGCATAGTACAAGGCAGAAGAGTCACTGGCCTCTCACTAGAATAACGAAGAGTTGAGGAGTAAATATGGAGGTGAGAAAAGGTTCTGACCTCTGCAGTTGAAACATGGACATGGAATCAGTCACAGAAGTCAAGAATCCAAGCTGTGGAAATGAGCTATTTGAGAGGATCATGTGGTATGATTAGATGGAATGAAGTAAGAAATGATGGGGTGTATGAGAGATTTGGTATGGAAGGGAATGCAAAGGGATGAATTGCAGAGTGGTAGAGTGGGTGAAATGTAATACTTGAGGTGGTTAGGCCATATGGAAAAAATGCAAAACAGGGATTTTACAAGGAGAGTGTATAGCAGTACAATTAAAGGGGTTGAAGTGAGAGGAAGACCAACTGTGACATGGGGAAATAGTGTGGAAGAGTACTGGAGGGAGGAAAATGGTGGAAGAATGCATGGAATGGTGAATACAATGGAGGCATGTAATGACAGGTATAAGTGGAAACTGTTTTGCTGAGGCCATCACCTTAATGGGAGTTCCCAGAGGGAATGAGCATCAAAAGTATAGAAAGAATTCTGAATGTTAAAATCTGTATCCTTCCCATACCAGCATTTACCTCTCTTAAGCAAATTCAAGCACTTTCTAAGGTGTTAAATTTACATTTTCAAAAGTAAGATATGCCGGTCTTCCCATACATGCAATTTTGCTTTACAATGTATCAACAGATTCAGCGCATCCCTTAGATTGTTCTTTTAATGCATTACATCACACAGGCCTGAGAGAGTTTCCTGGCTTTCACTTTCTTTCTCTCCATCTCTTTTCATACCTGAGTTTCTTTCAATGCATCACATCTCGCACTCTCCATACCCATGGCCAGGCCTGAAAGAGTTTCCTGGCTTTCACTCTCTTCCTCCTCATCTCTTTCTCTACATGAGTCATTGTCCCTGTCTCCTTCTGCACCCATATCTGTGCTAGAGGTTTTCTGGCTTCCACTTTCTCCTTCACCTTCCATATCTGACTCAGTGTCTCTGTCTCTTTCTGTAATCATGTTTGTGCTTGCAGGTTCCTTGCTTCCACTTTCTACTACTTCTTCCATACGTAAATCAGTGTCTGTCTCTATATGTGGTCATGTCAGTGGTTGAAGCTTTCTGGCCTCCACTTTCAACATTAGTTTCCACAGCAGACTCTCCCTCTATAGCTGTTTTAGGGCCTGCACCTACTAAATTACTCTCCATTACACGATTTCCCATTTCTGTGTTTTCTGAGCCTGCAATGAGAGTGACGTCCTGCAACTTTTTCCAATTGTTGTAGAGTGAAGGTAGTGGTCTTGCAGACTCTTTTTTCGTCCTCCACAGATTCCCATTAATATCTTCAAATGCAATAACATGTGCGTCTGCCTGTAGCACATTACCATCATGCAGATCGTCTGCCTGTAAAGTACTTCTGACATCTCTGATCATGGTATGGTGTATGTTTGCACAGTTGATGCAACAGGCTTTCCTATAAGATAAGCAAGCAATTCCTTGTTGACTGTTTTGGGTGTTCTTGCATATAAAACATTTCTCAGTCTTTTTTTTTTTTTTTTTTCAATATCTTCATGCTCCCCTGTTTACACAACAGTTTTTTCTAAGCTATGAGGGAGATATGGTGGGTCAGTGTTGCCATCCGAGATTTCATTTACCATTATTCTTTATTACCACTATCATCATTATCATTACCAGAACTTGTTATTACACCCAGTCCTCACTTTTTATGGGGTCACTAAATGGGATTTTCCTGTTATACAAGGGACCTACTTCTTATGTGGTCAAAATTCAATACCATACAGATGTATCCTCTATTATAATTATCACTCATTTCAATCTCCTGTGTTTGTTTATTCATAGCCCCAGGATGCTGTGGGTTGTTACAATTGTTTCCTTCCCTGACTAGTGTGCCACTGGGGATAGGGGTTACTCACTGAGTATTTTCTCTCTACACATTCATTTTGCATATACTCTTCCCATATGGCTATCTAAAACAATATATCCATCATTATTGTTTTCCTGACATGATTTCTTTACTCATTTTGTTCAATGTTGCAATTATATAACTTTCTTCTGCAGCAGAACATAGTCAACTAATTTTGCTCAATGTTGCACTAATATGACTTGGTACTATTTCATGCAACTTTACCTTAAAAGATGCAATATCAGTCCTAACTTTTCCTTTTTTGTTCACTTTACTTGAAAACTGGGAGTAAAAACTATCTGCTAATGGCATCTCCTCAAGAGTTGTCTGAGAGATTTTTGCAGTCAAGCTCAGTGATGTCTGGTGTATAAATTCATTGTTTTCCTTTACTTCTTCAATATCACTTGTTATTTTAGAGATCAGTGATGATTTATGTTAAAGTGTAATGATTTTAACGTTCACCATGGGGAATGGTTGAGTTCCTCCCATATGGGCGGTGGAGGGATTGAAACCCTCATGTTCTCCATTCTCAATGATTTAGAGCAAATCATCTCCCACCCTACTTACATTCCTGACCACTGTGACCTCTTTTCTAATATTATGGATCTATATTTCACCTCTAGTCCATCCTGCTGTAAGTACACTATCTCTGCCCCAATTGGTTCATCTGATCACACTCTCATAAATGTACTTATTCTAACAGCACCTCCCCCTCCAGCAGCCCCTTCTAAGCATAAATACTGGCACCTCAACAAAGCTGACTGGAATAACTTAAATAACTTTTTTTTTTCTCAGTAAATTACTTTCTCTTACTTGGTGATGCTTCTTTCTCCACTAGACACAGACCAGAGGTTATTGTAGCAGTAATGGAAGCATTATCCCCCTTTCCTCTAATCCAATCCTATTCTGAGGCCATCAGGCAAGGAATCAGGCATACTGGTTTGAAAAAAGTCTCCTTCCTCTGGCTCCCTTTCAGCTCTTATCACTGCCTGTAATCACTGAAAGTATGTTATCCATGAGGCAAACCATTCCTTTATTCAAAAGAAGTGCAATGACCTCTCTTTCTCATCCATTGATAGGTCTCTCTGGTCTTTAGTTAAGGGCATCTCTAAAAACTTCTGTTGCTCTACCTTTCCTTCACATTTCTAATCTGATGGTCATATAGCTGTCTCTACCTTGGAAAAAGCAACTCTCTTTGGTTCCTGTTTCTCCTTTAACTCCACCTTGGATGAATCTAACATTCCTTCACCCCCTGGTGCTCCTGTAACTAATCTTATGCCCTTCTTCCCCATTATCTTTTTTTGAACTGTCCAAAAAGCTCTTCTCTGTCTGGACACAAGCAAGGCTTAAGGTTCTGATGGCATCCATCCCAGTGTACTGAAAGAGCGTGCCTCTAAACTTGCAACTAATTATTGTCCTATTGCTTTGATATCTACCATCTCCAAAATCTTTATATCTCTCCTCAATTTCCATATCCTTAGACACCTAAAAAATCACAGTCTTCTCTCTGATCACCAGTATGGCTTCTGTAACGTGAGATCCACTAGTGATATTCTCTCCCATCTTACTAATGTCTGGTCACCATTCCTGAAAAGATTTTGGGAAGTCATGTGTAGTTACCCTTGACATACCCAAAGCTTTTGACAGGATTTGCCATCAGGGTCTCACCTCTAAGCTCTTCTGTTTGGGCTTCCCTCCCTCACTTTGCTCCTTCATATCTAGCTTCCTCTCTGGCTGACCTATCTCTGTGGTTGTTGATGGATAAGATTCCCCCCTTTTCTCCATCAACAGCGGTGTCTCTCAAAGTTCTGTGCTGTTCTCTACAATTTTTCTCCTTTCTTTCAATGATTTCCTTTCCTCCACAAATAATTAAATGCACTCACTCGATCTGCATCTCGTCTTGACACAGCTTCCTCAATAAACTCCGACTTGGACAGGATATATCAGTGGGTCTAACAAAATCTAGTTAAGTTTAATGCCTCCAAGACCCAGTTTCTACCCATCTCTCTATCAGAACCTCCTCACAGTTCTTGTCTCTCCTTTGACCATTCTGTAATTCCACCTCTTGACTCAATGAACATGCCTGGTATTACAGTAAAATCTACTCTTTCTTGGAAACCCCACATTACAGAATAGTTAAGTTTGGCTCTAAGAAACAGGGTGTCCTGTTTAGATGTCAGAAATTCTTCTCTCCAGAACAGGTGCTCTATTCATACAAAGGAATGATTTGTCCTTGTACCGAGTACTGCTGTCACATCTGGGGTGGTTCTAACTTTGCATACATAATTGACAGAGTTGTCAAAAGCGGTCCAACTCATAAACTGTCCCAAGCTAATTTCCAAACTTGACCCTCTTGCCCTTCACTGCAATATTGGTTCACTTCTCTCTTCTGGAGGTATTACTTTGGTTTTTGCTCCCAAGAACTGGCTGTTTGTGTGCCTTCAGCACTAGCTAGATCAAGCAGTTCTCGGTAAGATGCTGTGTCACATGATTACTGTGTGGCCATCAGCAACTCAAGGGTGGGCCGTTTTGATAACTGCCTCTTTCCCTACATGTTGAAGCTTTGGGACTCTCTACCTGCTCATGCCTTTCCCAAAAACTATGACTTGGTACATTTTAAAAGACTAGTTTTTCAATTCCTCCAAAATTCATAAACACTTTCCCTTTTTTTTTCTCATTCCCTTTTGTCTGTGACTGAAGCCTTAAAAAGAAAGAAAAAAAGCAATATTGCAGCTGAATTTGTAAAGAAAGGGGTGCCTGTATTATTGCTTGGTTAGATAGGATTTCCAATGTATGCATGGATCATGCTGAAGTGCCTGAGGATTGGCAGAATGCATGTACAGTGCTAATGTATAAAGGCAAAGGAGAGAAAGGTCAGTGTTTGAACCACAGAAGTATAAATCTGCTGAGTGTACCTGGTAAACTGTATGGAAGAGTAATGATTGAGAGGGTGAAGGCATCAGATTTGGGAGGAACAATGTGGTTACAGGATTGATAGAAGATGTATAGATCAAGCGTTTACTTTGGGTATGTGTGTATGGAAAAAAAAAATTGCATGTGGCATTTATGCATCTGGAGAAAACATATGAAAAGGTCGACAGATATTTTTGTGGAAGATCTTATGAATATATGGTGTGGGAAGAAAGTTACAAGAAGCAGTGAGAAGCCTTAATCATGAGTGAAAGACATATGTGCAAATAGGTACAAAGGAGAGTTAGGGGTTTCAGGTAAAGGTGGGTCTGTGGCAAGAATGTGTGATTTCACCATGGCTGTCTAATTTGTGGTGAGGAAAGTAAATGCAAGGGTTATGGAGACAGCAAGTATGCAGTCTGTAGATGATATGGGGACCTAGAAAGTGTGGTAGTTGTTGTTTGCTTATGACAGCACTGGTGACAGATTTGGGAGAGAAGCTGCAAAAGTCGATGTCTGAATGTGAGAGTCTATGAAAGGAAGAAGTTGAGAGAAAATGCAATAAAAGCAAGGTTGTTACATTTAGCAGGGAAGACAGACAGAAGAGCTGAAGTGTGAGTTTCAATGGAGAAAAGTTGGTGGTAGTGAAACATTTCATATACCTGGAAGTCAATATGGCAATGAATGGAACAATGGAAACAAAAGTGAGTCACAGGGTGGATAAGGAGGAAAAGGTTCTTTCAGCAATGAAGAATATGTGAAAAGAGAGGACATGATCTGGGAAGGCAAAAATGAGTATCCTTGAAGATATAGTAGTCTCATCATTGTTGTATGGATACAAGGCATGGGGTATAAATGAGAATGTGTGGGGAAGGGTAGATGAGTTGGAAATTACATGTTTGAGAACAACAGATGGTGTGGGGTGGTATGGCTGAATAAGTAACAAAAGGGTAAGAGTGTGGTAATAAGAGTGTAAATGAGAAAGCTGAAGGTGTGCTGAAATAGTTTGGATAGCTGAAGAGAATGAGTGAGGAGAGGTTAACAAAAAGGATAAATTTGTCAGATGTAGAGGGGAACAGGAAAAGGGGCAGACCAAACTGGAGATGGAAGAATGGAGTAAAAAAGATTTAGAGTGCCTGGGGCCTGAACATGGAAGAGGGTGAGAGGCAAGCATGAGATACAGTGAATTTGAGCAATGTGGTATACAAAGGGTGACATGCTGTCAATGGGCTGAACCAGGGCATATGAAGCAGCTGGAAAAAACCACAGAAAGGTCTGTGGGATCTAGTTGTTAATAGGGGCCTGAGGTTTTGGTATATTACACATAACAGCTAGGGAATGAATATGAGTAAATGTGGCCTTTTCTTTATCTGTTCCTGGTGCTACCTCACTAATGTAGTATATGATGAAATATATATGTATGTATTCTTTTTTATACATATTCATCATTTCCCGCATTGGCGAGGCAGCATTAAGAACAGAGGATTGAGCCTTAGAGGAAGAAAATCCTCACTTGGCCCCCTTCTCTGTTCCTTCTTTTGGAAAAGTGAAAACAGGTGGGGAGGATTTCCAGCCCCCC
>JAYMFT010136461.1:0-12922 GCA_038088735.1 Panulirus argus
ATATATATATATATATATATATGGTTTTTCACTTGTTTCGTAAGAGTATTCATCATACCATTATCGTCTAGACTTTTGGATGCTTTACCGTAGCTTGTGATATTTCGTGCATTAATCATTTAGCTGTGTGTGTGTGTGTGTGTGTGTCATTGTTTTCATCTGTATCTACGAGTTAAAATTTTGTGTGTCAGTACTGATGTGTCTGTAATAGTCTCCGTACGCATGGGTGAAAAAAAAAAAATCCGTGTGAATCAGCTTTTGCTTTTTATTCTATTGCGCTACGTTGTCACTCCAAGGTCATCACTTCACGCCCAAGACCTGACATTGGCGTCCACGGTTACTCGATCGACGAGTTACGGCATCTGTTGTCACTGTGCTCCCGATGGTATATTGTGTGTCCCATAAACTGAGAGGGACACTGTTCCAGCTGTTGGCGTCGCTAAACAATGGAGCCTTTCCGGTGTCTTCAGGTGTATTGATGCGCTCCTCACAGCCTGTCAACACTCAAGATATCGTGTGTGATAGTGTGAGGGAGGTGCAGCCCTCAGGACCTCTCGTGTAGTGGCTTCTGTTAGTTTCGAGGCTTTACTTCATACAGTAGCTGGGTAATATGGGCTCCTCTGGGTTGGGAAGACCCTGGATGATGCTATACTCTTCCCGTCGAAGGTAATTTCCCGCCAGAGGTGTTCCTACCTTCAGTGGGATGGGAGACTTGGCTGACATTTGAATATTTCATCGTGAGAATAACTGGTCTATGAATCAGGTTCGAAACTTTTAGGCCACCATGAAACCGCCTCTCTTATTTGTCTTTTACAATTCTATCATTTTATTGCCACAGATCATTTATCCTCCGATGCTCAGGCTCATGTATGTAGATGATATTCTGGCGTGCCGTGAGGAACGACTCTCTTTATAAGTAGTATTGGAATTTCTAGGTATCTCAAGTTTTCAAGGAAATAAATCGTAGCTGAATTGAAAGTATACAGGACCATTTAATTAGGTCTCTACCGTATCAGAAAATTTACGCACGCACCCGTGCGTTGAGAAACGAGGCCTGACACCACAGTTCGGGGCCTGAGACTGGTGCTCAGGTCCCATACAAACGTGAAAGATATAAGTCCCTTCGGAGCTGGCCTCGTCCGTGGCAGCTTAGAGAGCAAAATCTTAAGTGTTGTAACGCTAAGGTCGTCGACACAATGATCTCTGACACTGCGGTCTGTTGCATCACAGCTGCTGCTGCTGCTGCTCTGCCTCCCACCCACTCCCTCCCCCATCCGCACCATTCCCCCCCCCCCTCCCCTAGACCACACCTCTGTTCTCTCTCATTACCATTGACTGGTCTTCTTAACCGTCTTCTCCTCCTATTTTCTCTCTCTCCTCTTCAGTACTCCATCTTTTTGCCTCATCCCTTCCATATTTCCTTCCCGTTCCTCATCCCCTTCAACAGTTCTTTTCCACCCAATTTTCTCTTCTGTTCTTCTTCCTTTACTTTTCCTTCTCGCTCCCTGTCCCCCACCTTTCTTCACCTCTCTTTGTCCCTTTCCTCATCTTCCCCAGTGTTCCAGCGCCCCTTCCTCTGTTTCCCCTCATGGTTGACCCAACCCTGATATTATATTGCGTCATGCAGAGTCGTGGAGTTACTGTCTTTCACAACGTATATACACATATGTCATCTGCGTTCTCTGCTCGTTGTAGTCTCTCTCTCTCTCTCTCTCTCTCTCTCTCTCTCTCTCTCTCTCTCTCTCTCTCTCTCTTTTCCTCGGGTATACCTTTCCTTCACCGCGGTTTAGATTACCATAATATGGTGTCATCATCATTTCCCTCAGTCAGATAACCTATAATTTCCATGGTAACACTGTAAATCGTTCCGTGCTAACCCCTCACAACTTAGTACTGCTGCGTTTTCTACTTCCCATGCTTGCTCCTTCTCCTCTGACCTCTCATGACCTGACCATCGCCACTCAGTCCTACACTTCCTACTTCAGGTGTCAAACTACACGCCAACTATCTACCTTCTAGCCTATCACCCTTTTCTCCCTAACAAAGCTATACATTTTAGACTACGATGACTGTACTCGGGGTATACTAGGATGAGACTAGGTAGTCAGAGTGTGGGATGAGGTGCGTGGGTGAATAATGTATAGGTGTAGCGGTAGCAAGAAAAGAGTGATGATGGCAGAATAAGTAGTTTGGGTGCATGGATGTGGCTGGTGATGAAATGTACCCATCAATCATCCATCTCACAAATGTACACAGATGCGATTTAGTTCATAAGATCTATGTACGTTGGTTCTTATTTCGATTACGATACATCTGAACAAGATACAACAGGGTGGCCTGTTATATCATTTATCTATAGATCTATTGATATGCATTTCTAAAATGTATTTTTCACGTGAGAATCACAAAAGGACCCTGCAGCCAGCGAAAAGGAAGGAGACAATTATGCCTCCTGGCAAAAAGTGTAACAGGAGGTTGGCGGGGTTACTAGTAGCCACCAGAGCTCTCACCAGGCCCTCACACACTCACTCTCACTCTCACCCACACATGAATGTGTCTACAAAAAAAATTTGCAAAACAGAAACACAGGCAGACAACCGGTAAAAGAGACACCCGGGCACAAACATTCTTACACATAAACAGAGAGAGACTTTGACAGCATACGGTTACATACATGTACACACATATACGCACACAGGTACTCATACACACACGCACGTGAGCGATGGAATCAGACGAGGAAGGATTGCAAGCAAGAAGGCCACAAGGCTGAGAATCACTAGAGAATTCCTTTTTACGAAATCATGGTTGGGAATACGGATCTAGGGGGCCCCACTTCCCAGGGACTGATGAAACCATTTCATCATCTGTCTTTGTGTTTCTTTTCCTTCACTTTATGGAGTTTTATTGGAAATCTATACTGCTTTAGGTTAACACTTTAGGGGGTGAATCAGAAGCTGAAAGTTTGGGGTAATTTCTAAATACTTTAATTTCTAAAATTGCTTTAAATTCAACGAGTGAAAAGTTTGGTCATTTTTTTTTCTTGTCTGTCTGTCTTATACATTTAAGGACGAAGTCTCTGAAATAAAAAGAAGAGTCTCGTGAGTGACATAAACATTCGAAATAAGTCTTTTTGCGACAAATGAGTCCATTAGCCAAACAAAAACAGTACAAGTTTCATTATCAGTGTAAAATATTAAATACCTTTGTTTACGATGGCGTTAGGCAAAGGCTACCAGTAACACTGTGAAGCATACGGTGGTCTGACAGACCAAGAAACTCCGAAAAGAAAAAAAAAATGCTTTAAATAAACTCTTTAAACGATTTGCATAAAAGCTTTGTAATGAAGTTTGTTTCAGACTCGAAAGTAAACACCATGACTAAAACGCAGAAAGGAGAACGGCTTTTATTAGGCGACTTAACAACAGGTAGGACAATAGTGGTGAATACCATCCACTGGCAGACAGAGCTTGTGTGTGTATACCTTCAGCTTTGTGTATTACCAGTGGGTATTCCTCAAACAAAGCTGGAGTAACATGTTACTAGCGCCTGGTCAGTGTTTACGTTCGAATGTATATTCTAAGCCCAGTCTTAAAGGCACTTGACTATATACACAGCTCGAAGGGAATCGTCAAAGGCTCCAGAATCTCTTTAACAGTTCTCATCGAGACAAACATCCGGGTTTAAGATTTTCTAAACTGGATTATCCGGCTCATTCTTTTCTCCTAACTCTAAAAAAAAAAGAAAATAGAATTTAGAAACCTGTAAAATGATAACTCTGGCAATAAGGGACGGCGGGGGAAATAGAAATTCATGAATTGCACAGTCATGCACTGTACATGAGGAGTTCCAAGCCTGTGTTCGGATATGAACAACAAACCGGCCACCACAAGACCGGAATTTATCGAACGGTCTGTTGTCGCCTGTCATGTGTTTTCATGGCCGATTTCTTATCACGGGGAGACGGTTATTTCGTTAACTAAAGCTACAGCTTAGATATACAGTCTTCTTTCTGAATATCGCTTAGAGTTTTGTACACTTAGAAAGAGAGAGAGAGAACAGACAGAGAAAGGAGAAATAAAAGTGAGATTCGTGGAGGCTACGTTGGTGCGGTTGGTAACACTGGCTGACACAGATTCTCGCCTGACCATCCACGTCAGCTGGGGCGAACAGACGGCAGCAATTACCACAGGTTCATGAACATTTTCCCCCACCCAAAATAATTCCAAGTTGGAGTCTCCCAGTATGGAAGGAAATTGTATAGCTGCAAGCAGTAGAGAATTACTGGCATCGATTTCGTCGTTCGTTCACAGAGGAGTCCTTTGGACGATGACATGCGTACGTCTGTAGTCGATTAACGAAAGGAAAATTGAGTAAGCTTTTCCCGCCGTATGTAGGGCACCGTATGGCACGAGCTGCACGCAGGTCCACACGCTGAAATGAATGGAAAGTTAAATTCGATTTACAAGAGCGGCTGGCACGTTCAACCGCAACTTGTAGACAACTTGGTGCAAAAAGTCCCCACAAGCAATAGGTCAAGTTATCATCTTTGTTTCCAGTCATTCTCTCTAACCCCCAGGCTACTGGGTGTATGTTAGGTACGAGTGTGTTAATATTACACTTTATCTATCTATCTACTTATTTATCTGTTTATCTACTTACCTTTCTGTCTATCATTGTATCTATCTATCTGTCAGTATATCAATCTATATGTCTATCTATCATTCTCTTGTAAAGTTATCTATATTTATGTATATATTGATACCTTAAGTGATTAATCTCAAAAACAAGGATGATAATAACTGTTGACATAAGAGGAAGTAAGAGAAAGGAACAGACTTACGAGGGAATAGCAGATAGGAATTAAGAATCAAGGGTAAGGAAACAGGAAACAGAAACAGCATGGAAAGAGAAATCACCGTAGGCTTTGCAAAACAGAAACAAGGTCAGAGAAGATTGCGGAGTGAAAGGAGAGTGTTTGACTTGACTGAGGCAAGAAAGGTTGTGAAGATTAAGAAGGTCGTCGCATTTCCTGGGGACAAGGAAAAACTGGAAAGGTGGTATGTGGCTGGAGGAGGGGTAGAGGCATTTCCATCAAGATTCCTCGTCACGTGAAAGATACAAAGTGCTGGGTAACGTTCTGGAGAAGGAGACCTGTCAGTGATCCACAGGTTACCTGGAAAAGTGCAATATCTTTCAGAGACAACAGGGTAAAGTTGTAAAGACGCATCGTATATGTGATTTAGACTTTAGAATATAGACCTCTCCGGTTACCACACAGACGTGCCTGATGGTCATGAAGACTTCTTACCATACCATACTTTCCACATACCAACCAAACGTGTCTGTCGGTAGTGAGAAACAGCCACCATTCCATATAAAACCCCAAATGACACATTTCCAGTAAAGGTTTTACTGCCAGTCGACCAGACACTGTTGCTTCACTGTTCAGGGCTGCTTCAGGTTCGTTTGGATTCTTCTTGGGGTTCAGAAGTCTCCGGTTCGAGTTGTTTCTGTGGGTTCAGAACTCTCCATTTCGATTTGTTTCTGGGTGGTAGTGCTCGTTAGTTCGAGTTGCTCTTAGAATTCAGAAATCTCCACCTCGAATTGCTCCTGGGGGTTGGGACTTTCCAGTTCGTGGTATGAGAGACCGCAGGGTCAGAACCTTACTTGTGCTAACACGAGTCTGTTGCCCTGAAACGTAAAACATCGTCCAGACGGATTTATGGAAGCTGTATATTACAATGCACGTAAAGAAATACCATATTACATTACAAAGATTAGTTTAAAAAGCATTATAAATCTGTATCTCTTTTCATCATCTGGGATAGAAATGTGGAACATATAGTCATTTCCTCCCAAATTATCTCTTAACATGAAGCGAGCAGGAAATAAGTGAAAACCTTCCGCAGCTGTGGAAGAATCTTATGCCTCCTGAGGGCCTCAACCAGTCGTGAAAGTGGGTTGATATCCCCAGCTGTGGGTGATCGACGCTCACACCTCAGTCGTCAGGTGCCAGGCTTGTTTACGTCCTCTTGTATAGAGCGTTACCTTCCTTCTGCTGACCTATATATTGGGGAACGCCTCCAAGGGACGCAATAATCTTACACACTAATGAATCTGATATTATTTTAAGCCGCATATTCTTTCGACTGTTCTTGATACAGTGTGCCATGTCTTCAGAGGTTTACACATGTTTAGCGTTCAGAATATTAGACGAGAATATTACGAATACCCTTACGTCTGGAAGGGATCTAACATTTTCTCTTAGAAAATTAAAGAAGTGATTTATATCTATGATATCTGTTGGTCGAGAGCTATGGAATTTTTCTCGCCTGTTTCTTCTAGCTAGTTAGCATCAGCACTTAGTAGGACTTAGTTTTACGCATAACTCGGGCTCACATACCTGTATCTTCCTGTTTCCATTTCCTGAATAAGTAAACTCGAGTCCCGGTTTTTGAACAAGTAATTAAACATTTCCCAATATCCTGAAATAAGTAATTAGCTCATCCTCATCGTACATGAACAAAATTTCAGCGAAACTGCTTAAGATAGATACATTCCAAAATGTTATCAATCAGTGATATAGCAAACTTCAGGTAGTATCTAGCAACAACTGCCCGAAACCATAGTTCATTGCGATACAGACAAATCCTCGGGAGCGCCAGTAACTTACCCTTACCATTGTCGTCACAATGAACCCACAGTAAGAAGACTGTGTGGTGAGTGATTTTCCTTCATGCAAAGAAAAAAAAAAAAGTGAATGGGGGACTGAATGATAAGAGTATGACCGGATTCGTGCAAACGCAAGAAACGCCAACCACACTTCGTTACGGGATCAGGAAGTACCTTGAATGGCTCTCCGATGTGGCATGTATGTCTCAGTAGATAGTCAGGCACCATGCAGCATGACGCATGAAGGTCAGGCAACGGGCAACACCATGCATCAGTACAACACTGATGCTCCCAAGGAAGGAGACATATCTATCAAACAGATTTAGGATGAAAATGATAGACAATCTTCTGTTAGTATTACGGTATCGTATCACTCAGGGGAATGGTAGTGTGTCAGATGCTATGATTCGTATCACAGAGCACAGCAGATGCTTTTTCTTTTTTTTTTATCTGTTTACAGGTGTAGGTAGCATTCTCACCTCACAACGCGAAGCAAAAGATCGCATCTCATGTTGGCTATACAGATGAGTGTCGTCGTGGGGAAAGCTGCTCTCACAGATCGTGCAGCCCACTTGTCCTGCTGTGCAGCATGTGTACAGCAGGATGCTGTGTTGTGAGGGCGCCACCCGCCTCCATCTTACGTAGGGCTAAGTGATTCAAAGCTAATTCGTAGGAGGCCCACTACCTCAGTTGGTCTGGCTTGGACCTATCGGCCTGGGTACTACTAACCAGAAGGGGGAATCTTAGAACTTGATTCTTAAAGAACGTTATGCAGGGCTAAGCACTACCAAGATTCATATACCTGGGGCCGACTGTCTGAGGACCCTTATCTAAGACTAACTCCCGAGACAGGATCATTTAAGACTCCCCACTCTGGGTGCCTAATGTGGGAGAAACCGAGTCAGTAAAAGGTTAAGTAGGAATAACTTCCAGATTAGACTTACACAGGTCTTGAGGACCTCAGTAGGTCTGAGTGGGATTGCCAAGAGTAGGTCTGTGAAGGATCATCTATCTTGAGACTTGTTTGAATAGATTAGTATTATGTAAGGGTAGCTGCCACATAAATCTGGTATGGGGATAAATGCGCTTTCACTTACTTTACTTGGCTAACTACCTTCCTCACCATTCCAACTCTTCTTAAACTACATTCACCATAATCAAATCCTTACTACTGCCACTATTTCTGTTGACACTACCATTGCCACCACCAGCACCCTCTCTCTACCAACACTACCACTCCTTCTATCACAACTACTACTCAGTACAATCAACTAGAACAGTACTCATGCCAACACTAGTAGCAGAGGAAACAACAGCAAAATCACCAACTCTACTGCCCCTTCCACACTACCTTCACCCTCAATAATACCATCACCATCACCAACGATCTCCAACATCGTCACTCCCATCCCCAACGTCATCACCACCAACATCCATCTCCACCACCACTACCACCACCACCACCCATGAGGCAACGGGTCTAGCGCCTCTTGACTACACTATCGACATGTCCATCTGTCGCAGTTTCCTTCGGCCCAGTGACAAGATGTTCCTCTGACCACACGCTTTCTTCCTCTTTCTCTTGGTACACTTAGAGACTTTCTCCCCTTGACTCTGTGCCTTTGTTCCCTCGTGTTGTCTTGTGTTTTGGTTTATGTTGTCACATCTTTGTTTCCATTTTATATTTGTTTCTCCACCTTCTCTGTGTATGTCCTGCTTGCCTTGGCCTTTTTTTCGTCACACCTTTAAATTTCTTAAGCTTGTTATATCCTATCTTTATTTTTAGTGTTATCTTGTATCTTTCTTTCCGCTATCATTTTCGGCCTTTTTCAACTGCTGTTGGAATGTAATCCATCAGTTTGTTGTCGTATCAGTTGTATCAAGAATTACTTTTTTGTATTACAAGTTCCGTAATTTGTTACTTTTCTTTACTTTTCTCCATCTATCATTTCTTGTGTCTTTTGTGTTCTTTAGCTTCTTATTTACACGCATTACCAAACACTTTTAGTACAGTAATTTTTCGTTCTTTTATTGGTTTTTCAAACATCAATTCTTTTAGTATTTATCAATTCGTTTCCAACCCGTTTCTTTCTCTCCTCATCCTTCCCTTCTCCGTTTTCTTTCTCCCGTTCCTGTTTTGGGTTTCTCCTCTGTCTCTCTTCCTTCGCTTTCTTCTGTTTTCCTTTCCATGTCCATCATCATCATTTTTTATGGTGATCACCTCCATCACATTCTCCTTCACCCTTATTAGGTATCCTCTAACACTCTCCCACGGCAAGCCGCCATCCACACGCCTCCTGCCAACAGACACATACCATCAACCTACACACACACACACACACACACACACACACACACACACACACACCTGGTGACCACAACGCCTCTAAAGAAGTGATCCAAAAATTACACCTCCCAATCCGGAAAGATCGTCTGAACTTCCCATTTACCTTGAGAGTAACAAGCTGGTCCAGTAACCTGTTTTTGACAGCTTCTTATGGCCCGGGCCACCGTTTAACTTCCTCTTCCGCTTCTTTTTATCTTTTTTTTATGATGAAGGGGCAGACAATGACAGTGGGCTTAGCCATATGAGTTTTCTATGGAAAACGAACTCTGATTATTGTTTCTCGGTGGTTTAGAATTATTGAAACCTATTCATAGACTCATCAGTCATAAATACATTACAGTTTTACTCATAGCTTACTTTGAACTTTGTACAAGAAATGTATTATTTTCTTTTTTATCAGAAATCCCATTAACAGGAGGTAGTCTCCATGTATTGGTGCTATTCAGGGATAGAATCCTTCCCAGTACTGACAGTTTCGATTCTGGATTAACAGTGAAATTAATATACTTTTATTAATCAAAAGGACATAAGAGCGATCAGTAACTGAAAATATGAGAAGAATTTAGAGAGGAAAGGAGTTATTCAGAAATGTATGTTTACAGATACACCCACATTAAGTGCACCCAAATTCGCACTTAGGTACTACTCAACTTAGCAAATTGTGGAGGAACTAAGGTGTTGCAGTGTGTAACAAATTACGAATCTCATTCTATTTCATGTAATTTTCGAACGTGAAACGGATTCGTCTTTGAGAAACGCACGCGCAGTCTAATTCAAATGAAACTCGAAACTCCAACTCTTCCCCAGTCATCTTATCTACTCTTTCGTCTTTCTTTCCTGCCGGGCATTGGAAGATACATCTTATACCTCCTCTAAATCATCATCTTATACCTCCTCTAAATCAACTGTCGCCCTTGCATGCCAGCCAGAAAAGGCTACTTGATACTGAGAATGTTGATGGGGTTAGACCTCTGTCTTGGAATGCTCACTGGGCGGCGTTCTATATCCCCAGGCGTTCACATGTTCCGCGTAGCGTTGATTAGGTAGGCTTAGGTGCGCGTGTAAAGGGCTCCTTACTCACTGGACCGTTAAGAATGCCGTAGCTATCGAGGTTGAGTCTCTTGCCATCTAGAGTACAGAAAGGATATCTCTCTCTCTTTGCCGCAGTAGAGTCTATGCCCTACGTGGCACTGACAGTGTAGTAACCCCCCCTCCCATGATTCTAATTGGTCTTTGTCTCACTGGAACACCAAGAGGGCAAAGCTTAGTGGCCTGGCAGGTTCTCCGCCCAGTAGGGTTCCTCCAGTAGTGTTCTCAAGGTTGCTGTAGGTCCCTCACCTCAACTGTAAGGCTGATGAAATAGGTAGGGTCCCTTGTCTGTAATGTATTCCCTGCGGTCTGGAACACCATGAGGTGTAATGTTTCGTGACTGCAGTGGCTTTCAACGCTCGCTGGAGCGTTGCGAGGGCAGATTGCCATGGCCCTGGAAGGGGTATATATATATACATGCAGTAAGAACAGTACCGAAGAGAAACGTCAAGGCGGCGAGACGCTCTTGCTTCCCTTCTACCTTCCTCACTGCCGCCTTTATACGTGGCCAAGGGCTTTGTTAACAGCTGAAGCTCTCCTTCATCTACTCGGCTCAGTCATATCCCACAGTGGAATCCTTGGAAAGAAAGATAGGATTAGAGTGAAGATTAAGGATCATACTGAGTTAGCTTACATATATCAGAGACAAGCATTTTTTTCTTTGTTTCTCTCTCTTTCTAATCTTTATTTCAGTTTTATCAGTACTGTATGTCCTCTGCTTCTCCTGCCGTTGCTGTTGCTGCTGCTGTCGCCTCTCACTACTGCTACTGCTGCTGCTGCTGCTGTTACTGTTGTCCATCACTGCTGCTGCCTCTCCCTCTCTCCTACGTTGTTATCCCTCCTGAACATTAACGAATTCGTAAATGATTTTTTGAAACAAATGGTCATTTCTGCAAGTCAGCAGGAACGGTGCAATCTCGTGGCCTCTGGGCACTTCACTTCCTCCCCCTTTTATTTATTTTTCGTTTAACATTATTTAATCTTATAAACTGTTTATGTATTTTACAAACGTCTAAAGATATTTTTATAGTGAATATGTCAAAACAATACTCGATTAATTGTTTACTGTCTTCCGAGGTGTATGTGTAGAAATCTATTGCGCGTGTCGCTCAAGGGGTCAGATTTTGGCAAGTTTTTTCTAGAGAGGTGAAGAGACTCATGTGAGGAAACGGAGTGGTAAACCTTGACAGTATTTGCCTTACCCAGCGACGAGATAGTGATATTCCACAAGTCGTTTGGCCTGGCCAACACCTGTGGAGAAAACCTGAGAATACGCTTTCAAGTTGTTCTCCAAAGTCGTGATTGTCTATGGCGCCATACCTGGGCTGGACGTGGTTCACGGTCTCTTGAATCACAAAGCCAATTACAGGTGTATGTGATCAAGGGCCTGATCGATCAGTATCAGTGTCCGAGCCGGATATGACGCGTCATCATGGCCTTAAATGGTTCTCTTTTACTTCGCCTGGTCAGGCACACCATTTCTTTTTTTTTCAAGATGATCTATATGTTCTGGTCATGACGCTCCATGTACCTTATTACACAGGGATGTCTGGGACGTACCTCAGAGACCTGACAAACTTCATCGAGGTGTTTATACACTGTTGCCTCGGCTGAACATGTCTGTCCGCAGTGTTAAGTCTAATGAAGTCTGTCCTGCTTTTAAATGATGCCGGAAACGAAGCAAAGCAACATAGTCTAAAGTCCAAAAAGGATAAGGTAATTTTTCTCTTTGGGTAAACCCGTAAAAAAAAATGTACCCTTCCTAAGTGACTCGTCGCCCAACACTGCCGTGCCCGCCGGGGCATAACAGCTGTGCCTTATCATTAACTGATATATTTTAGTCTCCTTTTTTTCTCGTTCTCTCTCGCTTTGCTGAGCGGCGTCCGGTCATTCTCCACGCTCAGCAGAGTGAATCACGCGAGTTCAGTAAACCTCACAGCGTCACGGGAGAGGACGATATATATATACACGGGAGGGGTTGCTTGTCAAGCCGTGCGAGAACACATTGTACAGTTTGTGCTGGCTGGTTGGTGGTGCGGTGTGCTGGCGGTCGTGGGTGAGTGGGGCAGGCCAGGAGGAGGAGGAGGAGGAGCAGCAGCAGCAGCAGCAGCAGCTTTCCCTTTCAGCTGGCGGAGGGCCATACTGGGGGAGGAGGAGGAGGAGAACAGGGATGAGGCGGTGGTGGTGGCGCATGGTTGAAGGACTGACTCAGGGAGAGTTCTTGCCAGTAGGGCAAAGGGAACGTTTGGAAATGCCGTTCCAGTTATTCGGTGCTGGAACGTTATCCTTGAACGAGAAAGAGAACGTACTGAGGTTGGATATTGTTCTATTTTTCTATAACATTTTATGATATTAGAAACAGTAATTAAATCAATCCTTTGCTCCTTAAGCTGGTAACAGTACCAATGGGCAAACTAGTTGCTTATGGGCTTGTGTGTGCCGAGAGAATTTTGACCCATCCTCACACCTATATTAAGAGTGTTATCAAATTTTTTTTCTAGGGTTCGTATAGCATCATGTTGATGCTGCGCAGAGATAACGTTGTGAGAGCCTATAGAGGAGTGAGGTGTACGCTCAGGGTAAAGGAGTTTCGCTTTCGTTGACCGGGGCAATGTTCGGAGCGTGTCGTAAAGGCGATAACAATCAGCGTTTTATGTTTCGTGTGATGACAGTGGTTAACCTCGGAGTCTTGCCTGGCGTTATGAGACGAGAAGGTCCTGAATGGCATTGCAACACAAGAAAATCATTCTCTCTCTCTCTCTCTCTCTCTCTCTCTCTCTCTCTCTCTCTCTCTCTCTCTCTCTCTCTCTC
>JAYMFT010136472.1:0-12921 GCA_038088735.1 Panulirus argus
CATTGTCCGTAATCTCTCTCTCTCTCTCTCTCTCTCTCTCTCTCTATATATATATATATATATATATATATATATATATATATTGCGTATTCTCGTTACCACGTAAAATCAGAAGGACAGTAATAAATGACGATGATAAAGACATACATGTATGGTAAATAAGTTTATTGCATTTATGAAAAAAACCTGGTCTTCAAATTTCTAACTTTAAACGGCGAAAATATAAAACTGAACTTAGCTATATTATGCTGTGAACTCTGCACAGAAAGACTATTCAGAAGACGGTACTAGCGTAAAAGAAAGAAGGGCTTTATGATGTGTATATTTCTAAATATCTCCTCGTCTACTCGTAAACAGCTAAGGCTCAAAATCGTAGTGATGGCATCAGCGGTGAGGTGTCTTAAGTGAGGATAAAGTGAGGGAGAAGTGTGGTGGAGGCGTGCGTGGTGTTGTCCCACCACAACACGGCCACCACACTCCGGACAATGGACCACGTTTTTGCACAGTTGACTTACGGGCGGTTTGAAGACCTTCGATCGAGGGAGTGAGTTGCCCGCTTTTGTTAGAATGAAGAAGGAAGGTCTACGCTGATGCCAGGGATCTTGGACGCTTGTAGCGCTAGACGCGTCTCCGACATGCCTCCGTCATAGAGGGAATTATCTTGTTATTCAAATGCTCGTCCGCTCCTCACGTCACTCTTGATAAGATCCCATTCATCGTCTCATTCTGATAACCCAGCATTTTCCTCCATATAATTAGACTAATTGTTGGATCTATGAGGACACTCTTTCAGCCGTCAATCACCGTTGCCTTGTGCTGCCGCTCACATTAGTCAGACGCCTGAACACAGTTTAAAGCGAGGAAAGCGCGAGATGCTCGGGGCGCGTTATTTTCAGGAAAGTATGTGTTACCGTTTTCATAAACGTTCATCAAGCGTAGTTGATGGGTGATAACCTCTGCTGATCGAGACAGACTGACCAACGGAGATTACCACAAGGTGATGTCAGTTCCAACATGAGGATATGACTATGGGTGGAAGGTACGGTAGATGTTTAAGCAGTTGTCTCCTCTTAATCTCCGTCTTCCTTTCGTTGCTGACCTAACCAGAAGATATTTGTAAGAATCTAATATTCTGTGAGGTGGGATGGCTGGGCGCAAAGGCACTGACAGCAACGTCTGCTGGCGAAGCCTCAACGATATAAGGACAACGCATTGTGCTGAGCATTGTGGGAAAAGACACTCCAACAACACCTAAAGACTAAATGATGACAGGATTATATGAAGTTACGTTTTTTACTCATACATATTTATCTACCCATCAATCAATCTGTATGTCTATCAGTGCCCTTTCAACACTGTTCCTGCACGTACTTCAGAGTGGTGTCCGTGCATCAAGGCTGTGTCCGTGCCATGGTCACTCCCAGTGTTAGTTATTATAACCTTCAAGATAACAGCTTACTGGACATCAGGGACACATCCCGTAAACAGGTGGCAATTTTGAAACATGTGACACTCTCCTTTATGCTGTACTAACATTAGCATTATGAATTGCAAGATGAACCCGGTATTTTTATCACAGGACGAACGTGAAGATGTTCACTATGTGATGCTGGCACATGTAGTAACATCTGGCAACCACATTATTCGAAGGATGGTGTCTGTTCGCGTGGTCTGTTCTCCTACTACTCCAGGAATATTTCTGTTCATAATGCGCTACAAGACTCCTTAATCATCTGCTCAAAACAGCATTTTGATGTGCTCTTGTCACTCGATTATGCATAGGAAGATACCCACATGACGATTTTTATGTGTCTTTATCAAAAAAGATTTGTACTTAGTATATTTTGCTGTATACTGTACTTTAGCGGCTGAGAAGCCTTATATCACACGATATAGTGCATACCCACGCATCACGGGCGTTTGCCTGCGCGTCCCTGATCAAGAAAAATTAACATTATCGCTTACTCACTCGCCTGTGTTAACCCAGCCAGTAGCGAGGTGGGCATGTGTCCATCAACGGGCGAATTGCAGGATACTTTATCTTCCAGCTCCAGTACGGACGGGGTACAACACAGTTCGTTCTGCATTTCCCTGCGGGACTGGAGACCACAAGATCGACAAGTGGATTCTGATGTCTGTGTGTGAAGGAAATTCTATGATCTTATTTAGTGTATCATTTGCTAAAGAATTCGGGAGATTTTACGAAATATATTGCAATGATCGATGTGGCCACCGAAAAGATGAGTATTGTCTACTTAGCTATCAAGTGTGAACAGTACTAGTAAGGTTCGATGATCGCATTTGCCTTGTCGGTTGATGTACACAGTATCACATTGTCATAAAATCCCACATCAAATACACAGGCGTTCAGGGATTAGAGACGTTCGCACTATCATGTAGAAGGGGCGTCACCTTTATCAGGAAGACTATGGCGTTCAGGTATTCGAGGCATTCACATCATCAGATAAACGAGGCGTTCACATTATCAAGTAGACGAGGCGTTCAGATGTTTCAAGCGTTCACTTTATCAGTGGGAAGAAGCGATCTAGCAATCACGGCGTTCAAAAGATCAAGTAGAAGAGATTGCTCACGTGCTTAATGCGTTCACACCATCAAGTAGTGCAAAAAGTTCACATTTCCAGACAAGTTCACGTCAAGTGGCATTTACATTATCAAGTCATCGAGGTATTAACACTGTCGGGAAGTCAGGGCGTTCACACTATCAGTAGATGCCAGGGTCTTCACTGAGATAACCGAAGCCATGTGATTCTTATGTGAAGTGTTCACATTCCTCGGTGGTTTAGTCGTTCACATCATCATTAAGCAGTAAGACGCCAGACACTCACACTACTGGATAGCCTCCGCCTTCACGTTATCAGAAGAAAGAAACATTCGGATGTTTATCAAGAAATCTCAAGCGTTCTCAGCATGACGTTTGCACATCATCAAGGACCAGAAGCGTTCGGATTATCAAGCATCCAAAGGCGTTCGCTGCGCTATGTGTTCACAGGCCCACTGGCGACCACATCCGGACAACGAGACGGGAAAATTAATTAAGTCTCGGTTATTCCGGTGATAAAGGTGGGTTCCGGGAGCCTCCTTAGGCTCAGTCACCACGCCTGCCACGGGTTCCTCTTCCACCAACAGCCAGCTGTGGGATCAGCTGATGGATGAAACAACAACAACAAAGAAGGTATCACTGGAAACTTTGACGTGTGAACAATTGCAGGAGCCAGTGTTACCGGACTGACTACGCCTGCTGGAGGTTACACAGTGAGTGAAAAAGTTCCCTTTGGCGAAGCTGTATCGCTGGGATCATGGTCTCATCCAACACCTCCTCACTCTGAGTCTAGATATCCTGCTACTGAAAGTAGCGCAGCCTTAGGCCTAACGAGCCTTTAGAAAGGTCATCAGTTACACCAGGACTCTCTCTTAAAAATTGTGCCTCGGGTATTCATAAACTAAACAAACTGATTGCAGGAGTGCTGTAAGATATGGATATAACACCTTTTGATAAACAGAAGTCAGTCATAAACTAAGTTAGTCGCGGTTAAATCTCTCATGCAACGTTAACGCTCAGGTCCGGCGGTGCCGTCACGTTGCTCTTTCGTCACACGTAAATCTGACAGATCTCTCACGACTCCGACACTGGGTAAACCAGCGTGAAGACGGCTGACTGTGACAGACAACCGGAGATCAGAGTTCCCCAGGAAACCTCGTCGACGGTGACCTGCCCAGTGAACTACGTACAATGGCAGCACAAAAACGGCCGAGGTGTTCCACCTTGCGGTACACCAACTTAATGTGTCTCCCCTTTCTTTTTCTTAGAGAGAGGGGCGTTGGCCTACCAAGGGGTTGGGGGTTGGGGGGGATACAGCTATCACTTCGCAGTTTTTTGGCGAGTTTCCGTTTTTTTGGAACATTCTCTTCTGGCAAATTCGACAGCAGGCCCATCATCATAGTAACGTTACTACCACGTCCTCATGAGCAATAGCACACGTACACACCATCGTCTTCACACCCCCACACCCCCTCAACACCATCGTTATTACAAGGGTCATTATTGAATTCAGCCTCATCACCGATGCTATTAATGTGTCCGTCAGATCCAGCCTTACCATCACAGAACAACTGGTGCACTACACAGCCAGTCCTCACGCTCCGTAGCCATCACCATAATCACTTCATTATTCTCACTGTTTGATCATTAAGCTCGGCTAAGTAGCGCCTTTAATGAGATATTTGCCGTTATCCTCCAATACCAGTGACCTAATTTCACAGATATGTATCAGTGTGCCATTAATCAATCTATTTCCTGCCTCCAAGGAAACAGAAAAGAAAAAAATGACCGGAAAATGTGCTATAGACTCCGCCAGCGCCGGTGTTGTTGTGAGGGCCGGCCTGAGCAAGACTGAAGGTCAGAACTCAATGGCGTCAGTGGCATTTGGTTCGTGTTTACATTTAATAGCAACTTCTCATTATGGAGGCGAGCGGAGCCTTGACGGGGTAGTGGAGCGAGTGCGTACCTTCCCAGAACACCCGGCCCATATCTTTTGTGTCGCTGATAAAATAAGGGACACAATTACTTTTTGGCCCTTCGCAAAAAGGCGAGGATTCTTCTCATTTCTTGAGATCCCATTCTCTGTGGGTTTAGACCCTTAAACTTTATAGGATCGGGGATTTTGTTCAAGTTGCCGCGTCATGCCAGGGAGTGACGGACGGTGTCCATTATTTTCTCTAATCTACTCATTCCCAACAGGAAGGTGTCGACCGCTGGGGTTGGCGTCCCTCACACAAAGTCAACGGTTGCTGCCTCGCCGCTGGTATGTGCGTCTCTTGAGCGGAGCTGCGCTACGGTCGACCGCTGGAGTCTTTTCATTGAGGTTAGGGCATTCCTAAATCATTACGCGAATCTCATACGTCAGAATACCTCGAAATATAGCAGTGATATAGACACTATAGAATTTTAGAAGGCAAATGTCACAGACACGACACAGCTGTTAATTCACTGAACGATGACAGCTCCTCCCCTACTTCTGCACTCAAAGGAGATGGATGGTTGGCACATAACGATTCTCAGTGTACGATCCACTGAATAAAGCATTCTCGTTAACCCGCGAAAGACTGGCACATCCAGGATGGATTAACGATACATCATCAAGGAACAACGCCCTCAGGGAAGTAGGAAGCGCCTCACCACGTCCATCTGTTCACACGGAAGCAGGTTTAACATCACGCTTTCATTCCCCTACAACACCAAATGTACGCATATGTGCCGGGATCAACCGTAAAGCGGTGACCGCCTCTTAAATAAACCAGAATTACCCCGTTTATGATCACGTGTGTATTCCATTAATGACTCGTTAACTGTTACAGTATAGCCCTGTGGTAATTCATTAACCCCTTCAGTATAGCCCAGTGGTAACTCATTAACCCCTTCAGTATAGCCCAGTGGTAACTAATTAATCACCACAGGACAAACCAAGAGTGCCGCACTTATAACAGCAGTATAAACAGTGGTGTCCTGCTGTGTATCCTGATATACTCAGTGGCATCAGGATAGCCCACACAGTGTGACTTTCATGCTAACAACCAAAGTATACCAAACAGGTATGCAGTAACAACCCAGATATACCTTGTGACAACTCGCTAATCCCTCAAGTGTATTCCAATAGTACTTCGTTTGCTGAGCCAGTGGAACGCAGCTTTAGTTACAGAAGTAGGGTAAAAGACAGTGGTGAATTGACTCACCTGTCATTTTATGATCAAGGGTTAATTCACCATCAAACATAGTATAATCATTAAGGATATGTCTTAGCCAACTGGAAGACGGCTGTCGTTACAGTTTGTTATACCTACGTACTTAATTAACCATCAAAGTATAGTCACTTAACTAGTGGCTATACTGTATAGCAACTGAACCATCACGGTATATCCACTTAACCATCACAGTATAAATGGGTACTGAACCATCACAGTATAACTGCTGAATCATAACAGTATAACCACTTATCCATCACAGCGTAGCTACTTAACTATCACAATATAGTCCAATGCTAACCTTCTAACTGCTACTTTTTAACCCAATAGAAGCTCCTTAACTAATAGACAATAACCTAGTCATAACTAGTTAACAAGGGTAGAAAAAAATTGCTTCACCTTGTGAATCATTGTAGTATAACACTGAAGTAACTCGCTAACCATTACAATATAACTCAGCAGTAGCTCGTTAACCATTACAGTATAACTTGGTTTTAACTCAGTGTCGTCATGTTCAATGAAGCCACGATGATACAAGTTATGATGATATTACACAGATCATGATAACTTAGGGTTAACTCAGTGGTGTGAGCTGAGTGAGTGTCTCAGCGGTACATTCATTAACACAGTCATAAAAAAATCTGCTTTGGAGCGAGGCGGTATTCAGCGGGCGGCGCATGACAGAGCTAACAGCGCAGGCCAGCCTCCTCCTGGTCCTCCTCAGGGTGTCATCATGCCTTTGCCAAGTCGGTTTCTGCCTTGCCATTTCCAGAAGGGGAGGGGAGGAGGCCATATAATGTTCCAGTTAGATATCATGGCTGCAGATCTGACAGTTTCCAGCACTATCAGTATTGGCGAAAGGGATTAACCATAACTGATTTTCTGGCGAGAGCATTCCCATCGTACACGCACGGACCGTGATCTGGGCAGCGCATGTGGCAAGCGCGCTTGTGTTTGAAAAGTGAAATTCGTGACCAGATTGTCAAAGGGTTGAGTCATCTCCCAGACAAGCTGTTAACGTGTTTTTCATTTTAACGATATCCCAGAAATCCGCATGACATGCTCGATTTTTGAAGACCATGGAAAAAAGCAACGTATAATACATGACTTTTACTTCTAAACAGTTTTGACCAGATTTTTTGCTTTCCACAGCTACATTGACTTGAGGATGTTTATGGCAGGTGCATTGACATAGACCAAGCACGTTTTCCATTTTTCTCGTCTTGGTATATAAATTTAGAGATTTATTTCTCTATCTAAATATTTCGAAAATTTTAGAATCACAACAATGGTTCCAAAGCAGGCGTATCTGGCCATCCTTGCCATCTGATGATGTTAATTTTTAGAATTTGATATGTTAAAGAAAAGCAATAAATTCATGTGTAATACTTCTAGTTTTCTGTAATCTATGTTCGAGACCTTTCAACCTCCTGTTTCTTTGCTTTAAAAGAATAGTTTCACTCCCAATAATCATCATATGAGGGACAGAAGCTGTTTCGTCTTGTTCCTCAGAAGGAAAGCTTGTAACGAGGAATTCCGCGATAGTAACTGGCAGCAATTGTCACCATGTAGTTCTCCGCTACTTTTTGGTATCTTACTGGTGCTGCCCCTGTTCATCCTCCACTCACTAGCAAGTCACACTTCGGAGAACATGCGACAACGCGTGAAACCTTTTCGGACCACTTCTTTTGTTTCCTCCTGAACTACAAATTCCAGATGACTCTATTCCATTCCCAGTATGGCCCCCACCCTTCTCCTTCATTCCCCATCTCTCTGCTCGTTTCATTTCTAACGATGAATAAGAAAAGGCTTTACACTTGAGGTAAGAGCAAAACCTGGCTGTCTTGTTAATAGAAATAACTTTCATCCGTACATAAACTGGATGAGAAAGAAGTAAACTTTCCAAAAAGTATTAAATGAGTTGTGTCAATAATAAGTATACTGTCAAAGGAAAAAGTCGAAAACAGTGACACTTAAAGATATCATCTGAGCAGGAATAATGAACTTTCAAAAAGGAACGAAGGATTCATTTTCAGTAGCAATAAATGATATGCAAATAGCCAGGAACAAAAGAGAAAAAATACATACCATAAATGAATAAACATGCCAAGTAAAACGATGAAAAATCATCACTGGCCACCTATCAGCTGACAGGAAAAAGGTCCGCCCACGAGACACGTATGTGTGTGTAAATTGATAAGTTATTAGCGACACAGACAAATTACTGGGCCACATGACAACTTATAATGTCGACGCAAACTGTGGAAAAAGTGGCCTGGCGGCTGGTTCTTGTACTGACCTTGAAGAGGTTATCCGCCGTCCTGCTGTTGACAGACAGAGGGTCGTCAGCAGTCATCTGTGATTAGTGGTGGGTCGCTTAGCACACACACCCCTCGCCTCCTAATGAGGCCCCGGGACTAGGGCTACGTACCGCCCGCTCCCGCCTCGCCACGCCTTCCCGTCCAACATCACGCCCACGAGTACTTTACCACGCCACACAGTACCATACTACCTTGCCACGCCGCCACTAGTACCATACTATCTCACCACGCCACCTAGTACCTCGCCACGCCCAGGAGTACCTTACCGCGCCACTGAGTTCCTCGCTAGGACTAAGAATACACCGCCACGCCACCTATCACCCCGCCTCTTCCACCTACATCCCACAACGCCAATTGTACACCTTTCAAAGCCCACCCATACCTACCATGTCCACCAATGCTTGGATACGCCCATTCACTCACGCCTCACACCTCCTCCAAGCACCTCATCACTCCCGCCTGTACTCCATGGAGACCTCTCCTAAGACCTGACAAACTCGTTCGCATTGTCACCCTCACCTACGACGCCCTGCACCTTGCCAGTTGGTTTATGCCTCGCCAGGTTCACTCGTACTTTGGAAAAAAACTTTAACCGTACCTCGTCGTGTCGGCCTTTACTTCAAGGCTCCTCTGTTCCTCAACATCCTTGTTTATACTCAACTACTCCGCCTTGCCTCCCTTCCCGCTCCTCGGGAGGCTTTCTCTCTCTTCCCCATACGCAATTGGAACCCAACAGGCTTACCTTCGCTTCCCCGTACCGAACCGTACCATACTAGACTTACATCTTCTTCTCCATGCTCAGCTGAATCCCATCAGGCTAACCAGCTGTACCTAATCCAGCCTATAACGAACTGTCCATATCAGGAAGCAGAGAAAATATTGGAAAATCTTTATGGCAAAAAAGTCCAGCAATAATGGAACTCTGAATTGTCTTTGTCAATTAAAAGATATCGGTGTAATTAATTCTAATGTAAACAGGGGTACCTAGTGACAGCACTAGGATCCCCATTCCTCTATCAAGGAATAAAGCATTGAAATTGAAACTAAGCTGAATAGTTGGCATCAGATTTTCATTATATCTATATGATAGGAGGAGATAGTGACGAAATAGAGGAGTCGCGATTCTTCAGCGCTTTCCATTGTTGTGAAGAAATTATGATTCATACGATGAACATCTACGACTGAATCATTATTGCCACTAGATTCTGTTGTATGTATGAGTCCCTATATTATAGCGTACATTTACAGAATTTGAATCTTTTGGAATGAATATAGAAAACCTAAAATTACGAATAGAAGCCTGTAAACTCATATTGATATTTTGAAAATACGAATCATATAAGAACTTAAAACTGGGTATATGTATTCGATCGGAATGAATTTACCTTTCTGAATCAGAATTCGCTATTTTCTCTCGGAAAGTATAGTAAAGCTATCCTGAGCGTTACAAACACTGCTGTGTGAGAACTGCCGAACCCTTTCTAGTATAAACGAAAGTTTAAGAAAAATGTTCAACATTTCATTGCTTCAGTCCTTCGGCCTGATCCTATCCTTAAATCTCGTACTCACAGTATAACGAAGGACATTACATTACGAGTACATTACATTACAGCACATTGGGAAGCTTTATGTCTAAGGAATTCATGGTAGCATCCATCTATTGCCCTATGAGCTGTTTCCAGAGAGAGCGGGTGACACAAGACGCATCATCCTCTCTGTGGCGGTGTGTGTGTTGAACCACCAGTGAGGCAAGAGGACACATCAGCTGCAGGCACTCACGTGGCCAGCCCGTCATCCACACCACAGGTACACTGTTCCGCTCAGCTCGTATAGGACATAATACTCACAGTCATTAGCCAACGGATGACTGACAGCTACCTGTCATGATTAACGCCCGAGCCTGATTAAGTCGGTTAAGTTATATTTTGTAAGTAGGCATTGAGGCCAGAGCCCTCTGGACTCATTATCATGGGACAAAAATGTCAGCCTTTATATTATGTGTCACTGTATACCACATGAATAGCTATCAGATGCAAAATATAGTTAGACAGATCCTAAGAACTCGTTCGGTAACCATTCCATGTCAGGCAACTGTCACGAAGTTGTGATCGTGAAATGAAACTTCGTGAATGACAACGAATCATAAGATTGCTCTGATATTTGTTCATAGTAATGTATAACTGGTAGACAGAGTGATAGATGTATCAAAAGAGAGGAAACTCTCCGACAAGATAGCAAACGCTGATCTATATCTCGATTTGCAAAGATAGCGAGATAGAAGATGTTTTGTCATGAGTACCAGCGATGTAGTGATGTGTGCTTTGTCCAGACCATCTGTAGTGTTCACCTTCACTTGACCCTTGGGGACATAATGTCGAAGGTGAACCCAGCAGAACCGGCCAAGGCGATCAGCCAGAAAAGTATAGGAATGACAATCAGAAAGCATTTAACCTTTTCAAGAAACATTGTCAATATAACCCGAAAAGTGGTCGCACTTGGGTACATGTTAGCGAGCATAACCTTCCATTAAACGCAGAGAACATTTCACGTTACTGTACACAATAATGTTGACTGACACTGAGTCGTGTCCCTGGGAAGCTTACATGTGAACGCATTAAGACCAACAAGATAAAGACAGCGAACATCGCCGGCAGCTGACGGAACCTGTCAACGGGAAACGTAGAGGCAGCCCGTTTTCTGCCCCTGATGGGTGAGCCATACGATGCAGTCTGTTTTGCAACAATTGTCTCACTGTTCACTCAGTAGAGCACTGACACTGCTTCTCTGTATTCTAACCTCAAGAATCATCATTCTTGAAATATATTCAACGTAGCAATATTGTTAAAAAGTAGGTAGTAAATCTAGATATTCTCACACCCGTCAAGTTTCTTGACAACGTTGGCAGCCGCTGATATAACTTTTTTTTCCCCTCCCTCAACTCTCTTTCGAAACCTGATCTGGAAATCCAGAAACCCAACAGGTCTGACCACTGTGCAAAGCTTCCAGATTGCAGGTCGTCATGCGCATCGCCGGGTGACCGTGACCGTCAAATGACTGACGCCGTTCCTCGCCCCTGGTCCTTCATCTGTGGTCCGCCACCAGCGGACCCTCACCCAAGGATCCTTCTTCTGTGGGAAGATTTCTTCAGTTTCCCGTAGGACTCACTCCTCTGATCCTTCACCTGTGGCTTCTCTCTCCTGTGGTCTGTCGTTCATGCATCGTCAACTGTCGTGTCTCAGTTACGGTAACACAGTCTATGAATATCTATGGTCTGTCTGTGGTCTTTCACATGTAATCTTTACTACATCTCAGATCCCTTAACTGTCTACAGACCTGTGGTCCCTTACCTATTGATGTGGTTTTTCATTCATGGTCCTTCATTTTTGATCTCTTATTTGTGTTCCTACCTTTGGCGTCTCGCCTGTAATCCTTCACCTCTCTGCTTTGGCTTCCTAAATGTCTCTTACCCAAACCTTTGATTCCTGTTATGTGGTTCCTTTACCCGTCGTCCTTCACATGTTACCCTTACATCAAGCCCTTTATCTGTGGTGCTAGATCTGGTATCCCTCGTGAGCAGTGCTGCAAATCCTTGAGGATCCATTCGCGGGTCGTCCCCCTGTAGTGTCTCATACGGCTCCTGAGCGGCTCTCCCGCGCCTGAGGTTCTGCATCTATGGCCTCATTGTATAAGGTCGTTCACCTGTGATCGTTCACCTGCAGTTCTCTCACCCATAGTCTCGTCATAGCGGTCATGTTCGTGATGCATCACTTGCTGTTCATCATTCGTGGCTTCCCATCAGCGGTTCCACCAACTGTAATGATCTATCTTGAATCACTTATCAATTTTTGCTCCTTGGAGCAGGTTTACCGGACGGAGTCACACATCCGTCTTGATCCCTCGCCTATAATTCCTAATTCGTGATCTCTGTAATAACTTTTTAATGATCCTTAAGTCCTCAACATGGGTTCCCGGCATGCTATCGCCATCCTGGGCTCCCTCACGGGTTATGTTGCATAAACTTTCAGCACTCGGCAATGTTAGTCTGGGTGAGAGGAGCTAGAGCGTTGTACATTCAACCATAAGATACTGTTAAATGCATAAACCAGTGGATATGTATGGGCAGCTTCGCACTTCATATACACCACACATCCACCCAAATGCAGCTAGACACTCAGACGGCCAACCTGTGCCAGAAATGACACACCAGAAAACAGGCTGTCAGTGACAAGAGCCTGTGCTATGAATGGATCTGGAGATTCTTTATATGCACAGGAAGCTTCCAAGCCTTTGTTGTTATTTGTAATAATAGGAAACATCAGTGATTTTCCATCTTTTCTTTACAATTTTGACCAGTTCTATACGCACGCGATTGGAGTGTTCATGACAGAATAAGTGGGTTTATGCCATTTACAGATATCAAGAATAACAGCAGTCCCAGGACCGTTTCCTGGGGGACGCCACTGGTTACTCCCACCCAGGTAGAAATGGCGTCTCTGATCCACCGACGTTTCCTTCTTATGCCCGCCTGAGATTTTCTTTTCTTTTTCTTGACCGATCTACTGTAAGGTATGAAGTCCAATGCCTTTATAGGAGTCCAAGAGCAAACTGACCACCGATCCATATCTTCTTTTCTTGGAAGAGGTTTACTTTACTCTAAATTTCTAAGAGGATCGTTTTGTATGGCCATCTTTTTCTCTTGAACCCATGCTACTTGACACTGAGATTCTCTCTTGTTGCAGAGCCTTCATTTAGTTGCTTCCTGATTATCTTTTCCAGATGCCATAGCGTGTCTGTTCATATACATATATATATATATATATATATATATATATATATATAT
>JAYMFT010136483.1:0-12921 GCA_038088735.1 Panulirus argus
CGTCGACCCCGGTATACCACATCGTTCCATTTCACTCTATTCCGTGCACGCCTTTCACCCTCCTGCATGTTCAGACCTCGATTGCTCAAAATCTCTTTCACTCCATCCTTCCACCCCTAATTTGGTCTCCCACTTCTTCTAGTTCCCTCCACCTCACTGACATGTATATCTTCTTTGTCAACCTTTCCTCACTCATTCGTTCCATATGTCCAATCTATTTCAACACACCCTCTTCATTTCCACCATATCCACCTTCCTCTGCACAATCCTATCTACAGCCCATGCCTCAGAACCATATACTATTGTTGGAACTACTATTCCTTCAAACATACCCAATTTTGCTCTTTGAGATAACATTTGTATATTTACATATACATACATTAGATTCTTCCAATCTCTATATGCCATCTGCACTACACTTTATCTTATATTATGCTTTCATGTCCTCCTCTCTTTACCATAACATTTGCCACGAGTCTCTCACTTAGTTTGTTATCTTGTCTCAAACAGACCACATCCAACCTCCCTATCATCTAACACATTTAGAAGTCATTCAAAATACTCACTACATATCTTCTCACATCTTTGCCTGTTATCACTTCCAAATCTAACCATCACTTTTGCTCCCAACTTTTTTTCCTCACCCTGTTCATTGCCTTCCAAAATATTTTTTTATTCTCTCTGAAGTTCATTAACATTCTCTCTCCCCATCTCTCATTTTCACTCTCGTTTAGCTTCCATATATTTCTCTTGAATTCTTACCACTTTCTCCTGTATTCCTCTCAAGCGCCTGCAGGTATTCTCCATATAACTCTCTTTTCTCTCTCCCAAGCGATTCTAGTTTCCTCAACCCATCATCCCTTATCCTTTTCATAATTCTACATACCCCCTTGTTTATGCCACACACTTCAGTAGCCCATTAAACACTATCATATAATCTTTCCACTACTTTTCCACAACCATAGTTCCTTTTCCTCTCACCCTATGCATCCTTCACTTAATCAACCTTGGTATCTCAGCAAGCCAGCCTATTTTCCCAGCCTAGTTACTTTCACCACTACCTTCAAACATGTTTCCTCTCTTCCTATACCCACCACAGACTTTGATACCTGCCTCCACCAAGAAATGATTGGACATTCCACTTGCTGCCCCTCTCAGCACATTCACATCCAACAACCTCTCCTTCGGATGCCTGTTAATCAGCACAAATTCCAATACTGTGTTGAACCCCAACTCCACTCACCCACATGTATGCTCATTTTTTTTAAACCAAGAAAATGATAAAATATAATTTACATGCAAAGCTCAAGTGTGACCTTAAGTTACCTGAATGTCCGTAATGTGTCCCAGAACATGGTCTACAATGTACACTTACCAACTTTCCATAACCACAGCTTAACCAAAGTGTGTGTGGAAAAAAAAAAAAAAAAAAAAAAAAAAAAAAAAAAATCTATTATAAGAGTTAGCAATCTAACAGGCTTAAAAATCAAGGTAACTATACCCTAAAATTACCAAACAGGCTTCAGATAATTCAGACAACCTTACTTTTGAAAGCCATTTACTGAACTTAGAATCATAAACACTTCTACATCATGAAAAACTTGACTCACCTGCAGAGATGACAAAGTCTTGCCAAATGCTTTTCTTGACCGCAAGTATCCTCTGGTCTCCTCAAACTGCCACTCACAGTTGGCACATGACATGATGCCAATAAGAATGCGTTCCTAAACAGTTAAAACATATAATTTTTAACACATGAAACAACAGATAACTAGAACAAAATCAAAACAACTGCTCATGTACTTCTTTAGTTTTTACAAAGGTATCAAATCTAACTTTCGACATTCAGGTACAAAATTGATAATTCATTTTTATAACCTCCATCAACATATATCTTTTAAGACCACTGGGAAGAGTCTGGAGATACTAAGGCAGATATGGCGAAGTCAGATGATCCTCAAGTGGCGACATGAATAAAGGTAATATTGTCTATTTAAAATTCTTGTGCTGCTCATACATATTTCTTGTTACCAATTTGTGTATTCAGGAAGTGAACTATAATGATGTGGGGCTCTAATTCTTACCCCTGCATTCTTCTCATTCAGATGCTGAAATTTTTCAAGGTAACTTTCTTTACTACCCCTTTCCTTGGCATGTTCCGTATGTCCATGACTTTGTCGTTGGTGTAATGCTTCTGCATACCCCATTATGCTCCTTTTCTTGGTAACTTCCAGTTATGTCCTTTTGTTCCAGCTTCTCCTCCGACTTCTAAGAACTGATATACAGTAACATTCTTATTGCCTTCTGCAAATTTGCATGCAGCTATCATGTCTTTCTAATCCTCCTATCTTTCACAAGCCAACAGGTCAAGAGTTTTCCTCCTTTCTTTATAACTTTGACTCAATTTTCATGACATACTGTGTTCCTTTGGACCCTTTTCAGCACCCTTATATGACTCATTTGGGGAGGAAACTAGATTTTTGAAGCATATCCAACATGGGTGAAATGTGCACCACATTCTCCTAAAAATCTTTGTATAAAAGTACTTGAAGGAAATTTTAACGAAAAAATAGTTTGCCTTCAAGATCCTTCATACACTGTTCTTGAGGCATTTGTCATGATTTCAATTCTCAAGTCCCTTTCACAGTATGATGTGTAATACAAACCCATTAACAGGGTAATCTTAATCTAGTCCCTTTAATCTCTCTAATCTTTAAAGCATCACATTTTCTTGAGTTACATTTCCTTTGCTACTTGTCTGACTACTATAGCTTTCTGTTTCGATGTCGTTACAGTACTTTATTGCACTGTTACTTTGAACTTTTTCCAGTTTGGCACCAGCAGCAAACATTCAGGTATGACTACCTAAATGGCAATCAATTTGAACAGAAATAGTAGTAACACCTGCTTGTCACCCTTGCCCAGCTTAAAAAGGCTCTCATGATTGTATTGTGTTCAGCTCCCACTCAAGTAACTTTCAGTACATTCATATAGCCCTCTGACTTCAGCTTGAATGCCTAGCTTCAACATGTCTTATAAAGGGAACTTTGAAATTCAACAATATATCCTTTTTATTCTATGATGTTGCTTACTTTCTCTCATTTAAGTGCAACTTTTCAACTTTACAGTAATGTTAAAAAATTCTATACCCACGAGGTCCATCTCAAACTTTCTTTGCTCAAAGGAAGTTACACACTATTGAGACCCCATCTCAACCTTTCCATACTACCTTTCTTCTTAAGTTTCCATACAATGCATTCAAAACCTTACTGTTTAGCTTATTCCAATCCATCACCACTATACACCTACAAAGCAAGTCTACATCCTTAACATATTTCTTGTTATGAGGTATTTACCTTTCTCATTTGACTTCAATACACGGTTCAATCTCAGTGCTATCAATTCAATTTTAAACATGTATGCCCATTATTCGTTTTTCTCCCATCTAAGTTCTCCCTGCATCTAAAATCCCTTACTTCATGTACCAACTCTGTTATTTACTGAACCTCTTTTACATCTTTGTCTCTTCAAAAGTAGTGACCATACTAAAGATGCATATGGTGTTTTAAGGTTAACATGATAAGGAGTTTATCAAAACATTTCCTTAGCAATGTACATGCAAGCACTTTGAATATTTACCAACAGGTGGTTTGTCTCAAAAAAATTTTCTAATGTCAAAGGGTACGATTTGGTTACTTGGAAAATCCTACATCCATTTCTTACAACCTGATCCTGCATACATTCCACACAATCCAGTAGTTTCTTTCTTTCATAACTGATCACTGTTTCCCGCATTAGTGAGGTACGGCTAGGATCAGAAGAAGACAAGACCATACCCTCTCACATCTATTCTCTAGCTGTCAAGTGTAATGCACCAAAACCACAGCTCCCTATCCACAACCAGGCCCCACAAACCTTTTCATGATTTAATCCAAACACTTCACATGTCCTGGTTCAGTCCACTGACAGCATGCTGACCCCAGTGTACCACATTCCAATTTCACTCTATTCTGTGCACACCTTTTACCTGCATGTTCAAGCCCCAACTGCTCAAAATCTTTTTCACTCCATCCTTCCATCTCCAATTTCTTCTCCCTGTTCTCCTTATTCCCTCCACTTCTGACACATTTATCCTCTTTGTTAACCTTTCCTCACTCATTCTCTTCATATGCCCAAACCATTTCAGCACTCTCCAGCTCTCTTAACCACACTCTATTTATTAACATAAACCTCTCTTACCCTTTCATTACTTACTTGATCAAACCACTCACACCATATATTGTCCTCAGACATCTCATTTCTAATAAACCCACTCTCCTCTGCACAGTTTAATCTATAGCCCATGCCTTACATCCATATAATAATGTTAGGAAAACTATACCTTCAAATATCCCCATCTTTGCCCTCCCAGATAACGATCTGTCTTTCCACATGTTCTTCAGTGCTCCTAGAACCTTCACCCTCTCACCCACACTCTGACACTTCTGCTTCAAAGGTTCTATTTACTGCCATGTCCACTCAAAGGTATGTAAAACCTCAATTTCTTTAATTTTTCTCCATTCAAATTTATATTCCAACTAACTTGTTTCTCTACCCTGGTAAACCTAATAACCTTGCTTTTATCTACATTTACTCTCAACTTCCTCCTTTCACACACACTGCCAAAATCAGTGATCAACTCCTGCAGTTTCTCATTTGAATCTGCCACTAGTGCTGCATCATTAGCAAACAACAACTGACTCACTTCCCAGGCCCTCTAATCCCCTAAACATTGCATACTCGCCCCTCTCTCCAAGACTCTCACAGTTAGGTAGTATGTTTCCTGTAACTTATCATATTCATGTGTCCTTTCAATGAGTCCCATCTTCATTGCTCTGTACTTGGTCAAGCAGGACTTTTAAGATAATGCAATCCTTGTTATTCTTTCCTTCTTCATTTCAGCACCATTCACAAATGCATTTAAGCTTGATTCCAGTCCTTCTAGTTAGTCACTGACACTGATCAAGCCACTTCAAAAAGTCACCTCTGTTTGCTTCCATTTAGGAAACTTGTGAATGTGTCAGAACAGTAGGGAAAAACTTGTCATACAAGGACACCATGCTTTGGAATTTGTCTGAGGCTATACAGATACCTCACCTACCCTATCTGTTTGTTTAGATTGTTGGATCCTCGTTTTGGTCTGATATGGGCCCTTGCCTACTGGCGGCCCGTTTTCCTACCCCTGGTACTGACACTTCATAAGTACGAGAGATGAGGTATCAAAAAATTTATTACCATCATAACAAGAGGATAAGGCACATTGAGAAAGAATAAGGATCAGATGGTTAAAGAATATTATGACATGAAAAGGTTGGAAATGTTTCACAAGGCTCAACAACAAACAAACCACTGGCTAATGGTGAGGCCTACCTACCTCCGAGTAGTTTTAATTAGATTCTATCACACAGGCAAGGATAGTGCTAGGCACTCAGCTCATGTCTTTTTCATTAAATTAAACAATTTCTATCAACTGGCTCATTTCTTGTGCAGCTAATTCTCTGAGGTTCATCCAGGATTGACTTAAGGATTAGCTCTATTTGCTTTAAAATGTTTCTTTAGTACTTCACACGTTTCTTATTTCCCAGGTATTGCATTAAATAATATTTCAAGCTTTTTTGAGAAACAGCAGTGCATTTCCGGTCTTTTAGAAACTGAAATACAAGAAGGGGAGGGTTTCCAGTCCCCCCCCCCCCACTTTAGTTGCCTCCTATGGCATTTTGGGAATATGGAGGTAGAATTCTTTCTACCCTACCCAAGGGTGCATTACACATAACAGCTAGAGAACAGATGTAAGTGGATGCTGCCTATCTTCGTGTATTCCTGACGCTCCCTTACTAATGTGGGGGGGGGGGATCATCCCATATATTTTGTTTTACATCTGTTTTTCCTGACTTGATACTTCTGTATCTTCCTTGCTGCAACTTCTGTAACTTCCTTGCCAAGATGCTTTCTGATTTAAAATGTTACACTCTATGCCTCCTACTTGCTGCTGTTCATATATTATAATGTATGTTTCCTTACTAGATCATAAAATTCAAATTCTTCCAACCTTTCATGGTAGCTTATATGCTTCAGACCATCAATATTGCTTGTGAAGTGATTCTGTACTCTTTTCCACTTGTTAAGGTGCATCTTTAACTAAACACAATACACCAAAGGATTATTGCAATTCTATATATGTTGAACATTTTCATTAATAGCTTTGTCTCTTGCTGTGAGTTTTCTCAATATTATACAGCTAATCATTTAGTTTAAAAGTACTGTTTTCTAAAAGTGCTTCCTGAATTTAAGTTTTTCATATAAAATTAATAAATCTGACATTTTCTTTTTTTCTTCCCTTATTTGGCTTTATAAGAAAAGTGCCATTATATTGTCAATCGTTCCATGTTTTTTTTTCTTCAAATTTTTCTCCATCAATTATCCAGGTCTCTCTGGAATTTCTCATGATCATCATCTGTTCCTACTGTTTTCCTTACTCATAGGGAAAACAGACTATACTCTCCTTTGCATTCCCATCTAAGAGATTTGCAGCACTCAAGAAAAGTACTATGTTTCTATTTTCTATAAAAGAAAATTTCTTAAGTTACTGATATTAGCATCTCAACATCTCTCATATGATCCTTTGCACATTTCTAAATTCATGGCAATAAAACTTGTATAAAATGCGAACAGCTCAAACTCTAAGTTAGACTTGAGGAGCTGCAGCATAAATATTGTAATTACACAGATCAACACTGCAAATGGGAAATCTGAGAATGAGGTATACTGAAAAACATTTTAAAGGATCTAAGAAGAACCTGTTCATCACGAAACCACAATGACAATACTGAACAAAATAATACATTCTACAGTTTCATGTAACAGTTAATGAATAATCTTAGAATGAGGTATACTAAAAAACATTTTAAATGATCTATTAAGAACCTGTTCATCACATGACACCACAATGACAATATTGAACAAAATAATACATTCTACAAAATGTAAGTTAATGAATTTAACAGTTCTGATGATGACATCACATTTCTAAACAAATGTTTAAATGTACAAGTAATTCTTTACACATATACAATATAACTAACCTGAGGCAGTTCATTCATTAGATAATAAAAACCATGGTTTACTTTCCCCAATAAGGCAGAGGCAGGTAATCGGACATCCTCAAAGAAGAGCTCAGCTGTGTCCTGGATTAAAAACAGATAAGATTATTCTTACACTTTATAAAAGGGATTTAATGTATAACAATGTTGTTCCCAGCTAAATTTACTAAATAATATTTTTCTCCCATTGTACTTCAACTTACAACGGTTTCAGAGGTCTTTAAGTACCATAGCCTGGTCTCTGACAAAAGCTGTCATGTCTGGTACACTTTGTTGCTAGTAATCCAGGTATTTTTTGTGGATATCCACCAAACAATCCACAGTGGTTCTAATGGCTGCACACACTGCATTAAAAAATTCTGGACCCTGATTGTTTACAATGTTTTCTCTTATTGTATTTACTTCAACTTCCAACTTCAGATGTAATATTCTAAAATAATCCATGTTTGTCAACAGAGAAATGTTTCTTAGAGTACACTGGGAACCAAGCCTTTCAAGATTTCATGTGTATATTATGAAATATCTATACTGTGGTGATATTGGACTTTACCTGCAAGCAGTTACACCACAAAAAAAAATCCCCTATGGCGAGGCTGTATCATCTCTAATGGATGAGGAGGAGCACAGTCTAGTCAAGGAACTTCTCACTCCAATGGGGTCCATCATTTCCTTGCTCCTGCTTTTAGTGCAACATCAAAGCTGCTGGAGCCCCAAACAAGTCCTGAGACTGTATAATCAATCATTTCTTCTGTCTGTATTTTAAACAGTAAAGCCTCAGTGCTTGCAGTCACTCTCAGTATTTTAGGTTCCTAATAGCTGTGAAAGATCTCTGCACACTTTGTAACTCAGCAATATCTTGTCAAGAAAAGTGATTTTAGTACACAACTGCATTTTAGATGGGATATTACAGTGCTTTGAAAATCATTTAATTCTGAAGGTCTGTAAAATACTGTCTTCCAGCTTTTTGGAAGCAGCATCTATTGCTGTTTTGTTTCCAGAATACAAGTTCATCAGATATTATCACTGCTAAATCAAGATGTGAGCATTCTCTACTGTCTATAATCTAGTTCTGTCTTAGTTTCCACCCAAACAAAGCTGATAAAATTTTTCACATTTACAAAGCATGTTACCATCAATGGCCCACTGGAAGACTTGACTGACATCATATTGTCGTTCTTGGTATAATAAGATTTTTAGTTCTTTTAGTAATATGTGCAAAGATGATTTGAAGTTGTGGTTTGTATTTACATCTTTGTCAGATGAGAATAAGGAACAGATGGGGTGCACTTACAGTTCCTAGGTCACAGAGCTTTTCAACATGAAGGTATCAGAAAATGCCTATATTATATGTTGACAATTACAAGTTGTGTATCAGTCTTCCCACTTTTCCAGTTATTCCTGTTTTACAAAACTTGTGGACTGAAAGCAAGGTCACAGCCTTTTGCAGTCTATTTATCACACCAGAATTTTGTTTGTTCACCAGTCACTCTGCAGCTTTACTTCTATGTGTGTAAAAGTCTATTTCACTAATATACTGGGAACAAGTTGAGAATGTGTTTGAATTATTTTGCAAAGGCAGTGAGTATTTGATCCATCCCGTTCAACTGTGAATGCAGTAATGTTAACAGATAGCTATATCAAACGACAAAGAAAAACATGTTCTTCACATCCTAAAACAAAAACAAAGATGTACTAAATTACACAGAAGCATTCCATACATCAGTCAGCTTACACCTTGTGACAAACATTTCAATATTTCAATGACGGGTGATATCAGTGTTATTGGTTGGTAATTTTGACGACTACTTTGATTCGTCCTTTTTGAAGTGAGGTACATTATCAACTGAAAATATGATATTATGCCAGAGTCCATGCTCACCTTCTAGTGGACATTTAATGCTCTTCATAGTGGTGTCTATAAGACAGGCCGTTAATGGCCACTGACCACTCACTTGTATATACTTACATATGCACTTTTTAACAAAGCTTGCATTCTTTATCACAAAGTCTCCTTCAGCACAACACCTGCAAGCTTTTCCCCATTTCCATATACAACAAGGAACCCTTACCTTGCACACTGAGCTCCTGGCATTATATGAAGGAATACAGAGGAATTCAAAAAGCAACAAACGAATGGGTCATTTTGAGACTGGGATAGCAGTAGATATCAGAAACTCACAGAAGTTAGACATGATACAGACAATTCAAAGAGAATAACCTGCAAATTGTCAATGTGACTAAGGAGGCACATATAATGTAAGTCACACACTTAAAGTGAAATATTTATGTAGACTATTCTTAAATGTGTTTAAAGTACTGCTTTCAACCAATCTAACTAGCAAATAACTTGATATGTTAATCCCACTGAAGAAAAAAGCTTTGCCTTATTTGAGATGTTTCTCCAAGAGTTTATATCAATTACTATGAATGAAATCAGGCAAATCAAGTCCTATGTAGCTTGAGAGATCAAGATTATCAAAGACTTTGGTAATTCTGAATACTTGTACTAGATCATCTCAAAACCTCCTCATTTCTCAGCTAAACAGATTCAAGTCGTTTAGTCAGCTCTCACAAGATTTGCTTCTAAGCCTAGGAATCATCTTAGCAGCTCATGGCTGCATTCTCCCCCATTCTGTCTATGTCTACTTTAGTAGGGTGACCAAACTGAGTACAATATTCAAGATGGAGACAAACTAATGAACTGTAAAGAGTAGGGATAATTTTCCAAGACAAATTTAGAGGCCCTACCTAAGAATCTCCAAATTTTGTTTGTTCTTTTCACTCCCTCTTTTCCCTTCACAACTCTCCCACTCTATTTCCCCTTGTCACAGGTGGTCTTCCCCTCCCACCGACTCCTTTAACTGTACTGTCATACACTCTCTTTGTAGACTCCCCATCTTGCCTTCTTTCTACATGCCCAAACCAACTAAAATTATTACATTGCAACCACTCTAACACTACACAATGCGTTCCCTTTGCATTCCCTGCCACACCAGATCTTTTCATCGTTTCACAAACAAAATTAATTTGCACGCCATCTTCAGTGTGCTTTACTAGATTTCAATTTTGCATACAAAAAAGAAGCACATATATGTCAATACAGACATTAGCCTACGTATATGGATGTGTAAGACTGGGTCAGTACATGCATTAGTGCATCATTTAGAATTGTTTGTGGTATATGAGCTTGACAGTACTCTACACTATTTTAGTATGCTTATAACAGGAAGATTATTTCTTGAGGAATACTTGGGTCAACCAAAGGCTGTACTTCAAACAAAGAACAAATTACTAACGGGATAATGTTATGTATTGCCCATTAAGCAAAACCTCTCCAAGTAAACTCTGCATCTGACAGTGAAAAGGGTAGTGTCTTGTGCCTTTTCATTTTAATCTACTTGTCTATCATTTATGGAGTAAAAAATATTTCAAAATAATCTGCACTTTTAGGAAATCTATCATGGCATCTCCCATGAACACAGCAAATCAATAAGATCAATATACACCCACTTACTGATAAAACGTTCCCCATAATGCACGAGCACCTTACCTGTGCCTTCATGCCCATTTTCTCCAACTTGCGTCCTTTTCTGAAGCCTGGCATTCCTTCATCTACCAAGAACAGTGAGATACCATGAGCTTTAGTTTTTGAAGAGGTATCTGTGATGGCAACTACAATGACCACATCAGCCATATACCCATTTGTGATAAATGTTTTTGAACCATTCAGAATCCAGTCATCACCATCTCTTCGGGCATTTGTGCGCACACCTTGCAGGTCACTGGTGATGGAAATTGAACAGGTAAGTACTTTAACTGAACACAGTTTGGAATCCCTGATGTAAGAGTATACTATACAGTGATAATGGATCACTGAAAAATACAGAGATGAAAATTTATATTCATGATTAAATCAACTCTTTTATCGACTGTAAAAGTAACTGGCTTCATTGTTTTAAACCACATCAAAATTTTTTTAAATAATGGATCAGTTGCCTGGGTAATGACTCTTGCTTCAAACATAACTACAGGATTATTTAGGAATTCCTTAGTTATTTTCAGCAGAATACACTTTATAATGAAGTTTACTTTGATGTCCAAGTTTTCCAGTTTTTACGCAAATCTATGTGATCTACACCTGCTATTGTTTGCTGCTCTTTCCACATTACTTGCGAGTTATTTTCTCAAAAAATGTGGGGCTCTTTATTTCACTCCTATGCTATTATGGCTTATGTTTCGAAGATGACATTCTGCTATGCAATGACATTTCCTGTCATACCCTGAATGTCATACAGAAGATTTTCTATGCTAAATCCATCTATTTCAGTCATTAACTTATCCCAGCTTATTCTGTCAAAAGTGACATCATTAATCTTTTCATTGTGGTAGTCCTAACATTCAAGTTACAATCTATGCATGGATTATTTTCAAATACTCAAAAAATATACCTCCATAAGTTTATCATGATTAAATAGAACATAATTCTCAAAATAAAATGATATACAACTCAACCAGGTGAAACAGTTTAGTCTGCTATGAGCCCTCTGTTCTTTAAACTACCTCACTAATGTGGGAAATGGCGAATATGTATGGAAAAAAAAAAAGGTTGTGTGTGTGTGTGTGTGTGTGTGTATGCACGTGTGTGCGTGTGTGAAAGGAGAAAGCTAAGAGCAAATGCGAATAAGAGCAAGGGTATTAGGTTCAGCAGGGTTGAGGTACAAGTTAGTTGGAATGCGAGTTTGAATGGAGAAAACTTGGAGGAGGTGAAGCGCTTTAGATATATGAGAGTGGATTTGGCAGCGAATGGAAAGGTTCTAGGAGTGATGAAGAATGTGTGGAAAGAGAGAACATTATCTCAGAGAGCAAAAATGGGTACATTTGAAGGAATAGTAGTTCCAACAACATTATATGGTTGCGACGCACGGGCTATAGATAGGGTTGTACAAAGGAGGGTGGATGTGTTGGAAATGAAAACTATAAGGACAATATGTGGTGTGAGATGGTTTGATCGAGTAAGTAACGTAAGGGTAAGAGAGGTGTGTGATAATAAAAAGAGTGCGGTTAAGAGAGCAGAAGAGGTTGTGTTGAAATGGTTTGGACATATGGAACGAATGAGTAAGGAAAGGTTGACATAGAGGATATATATGTCAGAGGTGGAGGGAATGAGAAGTGCGAGACCAAATTGGAGTGGAAGGATGGAGTGAAAGGGATCTTGAGCGGTCGAGGCATGAACATGCAGGAGAGTGAAAGGTGTGCATGGAAAAGAGTGAAATAGAACGATGTGGTATACTGTGGTTGACATGCTGTCAATGGACTGAAACAGGGCATGTGAAACATCTGGGGTAAACCATGGAAAGGTCTGTGGGGCCTGTATGTGGATAGGGAGCTGTAATTTAGGTGCATTACACATGACAGCTAGAGAATGAGTGTGAGCGAAGGTTGCCTTTTCGTGTGTCTCCTGGCGCTACCTCGCTGATACACAGGGTGGTGATGCTGTTTCCTGTGGGGCAGTGTGGCGCTAAGAATGGATGAAAGCGAGCAAGTTTGAATATGTACATGTGTATATGTGTATATATATGTATGTATATATGTATATGTTGATATATGTATGTATTGTGCATATATGTGCGTGTATGTATCAGTGTGTGTTTATGAGTGAATGGGTCATTCTTCGTCTGCTTCCTGGCGCTATCTCGCTGACGTGGGAAATAGTGATTACGTATAATAATAATAATGATATATATATATATATATATATATATATATATATATATATACATAT
>JAYMFT010136494.1:0-5000 GCA_038088735.1 Panulirus argus
TATATATATATATATATATATATATATATATATATATATATATATATATATATATATATATATATATATATTTCAGTCTCAAGGTAAAAATCTCATTGCCCCTTTAGATCATCGTATTGTTATATAAACGTAAGTCAAAAACAATTGAGTTGTATATATATATATTTTTTTTCACTTCTGTACGTAAATGATTCCCAAGGAAATTTTTTAGTAGGTTGCGTCTGATGACTACTGTTCTCGATTTTGCTCGTGAGGTGGCGAATTTCAGTGATGTGAGTCCACCGTCGTATCCATACATCGTTGACCAGGGCTTGCTATCCTATAAAAAGGTCTCAGTCTTCTTCCACGCTTAACTCTTCCCACATCTGCTGTCACATCAGTAATAATCTTTTCCGGCTCGTCCGGCTCCCACACACCCCCAAAAATCATTTTTTTTTGCTCGTGAGAGACTTCTTGACTGGTAAGGGCTTCCCCCTTATCAATTCTCGCTCTTCGTCGCCTCAGATGCCTGTGCTCACCTCTCGCCTCAACCTCATCAACTCGTACACATAATCATCTCCCAACCCAACCCTGCCAGCCAGCCAGCCAGCCATCACCACCTGGGCATTCCTGTTCTTAAGTACACACACACACTCACTCACACACACACACACACACACACACACACACACCCGTATAAAAAGCTTTACTTCACTTCAGTTCCCATATCCATTTGTTCCTGTAACCCAATCACCTTCCTGCAACAACCTAATCAACCGACACCTCACCCACCTCACCCCCACTCCCCCACGTCAACTCCAACGCAACTACACCCCCGGTCTCCCCCCTTCCATCAATCAATGGATGGATGTACTCTCGGCCCGCACACTCAGCCCCACGCAAGTTGAACATAAAGTCTCGTAAGGTCAGGGTTTTTTCTTTTTTTTTTTTTTTTTGTTCACCCACCCGCTGGTTCATGATTCGATACTTTTTTTGTTTTTCTCTTTTTTTTTTCATTTTTGCCGACCACCTTTCCCAGTGAGCATTAAGCCACGCCCTCCACAAGACAGAGGTTACTGGCCAGCAGATATGCTCAAGCCGGCATGAGCCTGGGTGTACCACGCACACACACACACACGCGCACACAGAGTAGAAGCAGACTTACCATGTGGCAAGATGCACGTTAAGGAAGTTATTCGTAGATACCAAAGCGTTTTGGGGCGCATTTCCAAACAGAATGCCTCTAAAACGTACGACTTGTTACGGATTTATTATTCCGAGCCTGGAAGTGGGTTTGGTTAACTGTAGCGAGAGAGTGGATGGTAATTTATTGAAATACCTGGGCTTTTTTTTTTTTTTTTTTAGCTTTCAGAAAGTGTGGAAGTAAAATATAGGTACCTCATTCTTGCCTGTTTATGACTCAGATATTCGCGAAGAACGAAACAGTGTTCGGGGGGGTGTAAAGCACACCTGAACCGCTGTGTTTCTTGTGAGATATTCTCATAATTATCTCGTCTTAACGGAATCGTGTTGGCTCGTGAGCCTGTCGTTGGAGACCTCGAGGGAACTCCCGAATCCCGCCAGGGAGTAGCGGCCCTTCGTCAGAAGTAATGTAATGAAATGGCCAGTTATATTTCTTATACAGGAGGCACTTTCTGCCATATGGTATTTGATTTCCTCTGACAAGGAGTTTGGTTTAGAAACAAAAGCGTGTTTTTTTTTTCTTAAGAGTGTTTGTCTCTCCTGTATGGTTTGTTTGGTCTGAATGTACACGAAATATAATGCTTTGTTTGCGATGGGGATCCCAAGAGGCAGTTCATTGACCATTCTTTCACTGTCAGTCGTTGTTTGGTTGAGTAACAGTGCTATTGTGAAAGTGATTTGACCAGCTGTGAGTTGGAGGAAAGGTTGAAAACTAACACCGCATGAGATCAACCTGTAATGCTATGGTTTAGTGTAATCAGGGTATTTACCAGCCAGTCTGCTATAACGTGGACGAGGCATTACGGGCTCTTGACAGACATGAGAGGTATAGAGCTATGTAAAATATAGATGAAATGTGAGGCAAGCTACTGAGATGGGCTAAGAGCCCTTTGTATTCAGTATAGACACACACATACCCAGTGAGCTATGTCATATACAAAACCCTTCTTTCAGTCACTGCTATATGTCAAATACTTGATAGTCACTGCTATATGTCAAACACTTGATAGTAAATGTTACGAGATAGTTCACCAATGTGTTGGCTCTGCTGCTGTTTTGTTTGCCTTTACATAAACCAGTTTATCAGCCAGCTGGGTTCGTTATATACCAGACGAACGTAATAATTGGAACAGCCCCGGACGTGGGAATAATTTGACTTTTCCTACGGTTGGGCCTTTCGTTCTATGAGTCATGGAGATCAGGGGGTCGTCATTGTCGTATCGTAAGTAAATTTACATTGTTACGTCAGGTCCCGGATTGGATAGCAGGTCGTGGGGGTTTTATATAAAAAGTAGTGACGTGTGTGTGTGTGTGTGTGTGTGTGTGTGTCATACCAAGTGTATATATGTGTGTTCTACTGTCTTGTATTTGTTGGTTTTAATGGTACGTTAGCTGGTAAACTACTACAATAGAATCTTGACCCAAAGTCAGTATATATATATATATATATATATATATACATATTCCGGGTATCAGAGTTCAGGGTGGGTGTAAGCAAAGGTGAGGTGGTTTTTCAATACTATGCAGTTGGATATTGACCACTTTTTCACCATTTGTATGCGTGCACACACACACACACACACACACACACACACACACACACACACACACAGTGAAAGATGACCCCGATATGAATATTATCTAACAGGAAATAAGCTGCAGATATCTGTCTGTGAGAAACACTTTGGAGTAGACATCGTCCCTAACCAGTCGTCAGGGTCCAGCGTTGATAAGAATAAGAAGAATATTTCAGTGCGTTAGATAAGGAAATATTGCGCAAGCAGCTGTTCACATTTTACGTAAAACCAAAACTTGAAAACGCTTCTCAAGTTAGGTCACCGCACTTGACGAATGACAAAGAACCATCAGAGAACGTCCAGAGGAATGCACCAAAGACGGTGCCAGAATTTAAGAGACCTTGATCTTGTCCCACATGGAAGAGAGAAGAGTTAGGGGGTGACTTGTTAATAACCTATTTAAGTTCTTAGATCCTTATGGTGATATCATCTGTGATAAGGTCGAAAAATGCAAGGATAGAACAACCTGAAACTATAACATTTTATTGATCAAGAACTTAGAAAAAGCTTTCTAACTTTTTGGAAAAGATGTAAGAGTCGTGGACCGTTGAAATATAAGATGAAACTTTTATTGAAAACTTAACAAAAGTTCAAAAAGTCGTACGACAGTAGAAAAAGTTCAATAGATGGGGCCCCCACGAGTGTAGAACTCCCTTCCCGTACAGTACAAGTAGGTAACTGCACACATCATACCTGTTTACAAAAATGTGAATGAAGGCTGCCTAATTTTCTTTGTTTTGATTAGCTTATTAGATACCTTACGTATGCCATACGCTGGTTTTAAGGGGTTTCCATGTAAGCTCCACAGGCTTGCCGGTTTAGGGACTAAACCTTCAAGTATTCAACACATTTCAATCTGCCTCGCATCTCTTGACTTCTGAGTATAGAGATTGTATTCCCGACCCACGGGAATCCCTGTTTTGCCGCAGGGGTGCTGGCCGTGAAGACTTGCGGAGGTGTCCAGCGCAATAGTGTCTCGAGGGATGTATATATATATTGCGATGATATTACGCAGTAGCATTGCAGTCGGTCGGGAAGGGAACTGACTGTTTTTCCATCGTCTTCGTAAATTCGACATATCATTCCCCTGGCTCTGTCGTTTTGCCAGGGTGAGGTCACCCGACGTCTTCTCTCGTACCATATATTTGACGCGTCTCTCTCTCTTGTTATATCAGTCTCGTTTTTTCCTACTTTTTCTTGGTATGTGATTGGATTATTTGAACTTCGTTCCTTCCCGTTCGCGGAGGAGGGAGGAGGGAAGCAGAAGAGCCTTTATGAACTGAGATGTTTCAAAGAGACGAATGGGACTTCTGGAGCCATATTTGACTAAACTACTAATTGGATTCATGATACGTAATCAGCTGTTATAAACACGCTGACCCATGAGATAATACCAGAGATGTGTTACAAATTTATACGTGTTCGAGCCTCAGAGTATATAGCCTCCCACTCTGTAAGCTCTCTCTCTGTTGCTTAATCGATTACTGAGAAGCCTTTGGAAGTGTGCTTTAGTCTCCCTAATGTGTGAATGCATAATTTAGCGGATCACAGATTGTAGTGTCTGTAATAGAGCTTCGGGATTATGCAGCCAAGTAGAACTTGATGGTTACTCAAAACATTACGACGATAGTAGAGTCCAGGGTGGAGGAACTGGTAGCTTGAAAGTTGCCCCTGTGCTCTTGTGTCTGTGTCTGTGAATGTATGTTTGTCTGTGTGCATGCGTGTTTGACGTGTGTGTGTGTGGGTGTGTGTGTGTGTTTGTGTGTTTGTATACAGTTCCTAATAAGATCACGGATCACTGTAGTGAGTATATTGTTAGCCTCTCTCTCGTCGGACCACACCCAATTATATATTATTAGGAAAGCCGCTCCTGAGGCGGCATCAACCACCCCAGCCGCGGGAGGTTGAGTCGTGGCCTTTGTGGCTGGGATGAACGCAACAGGCCACTCGTTTCATCACACTTGTTTACCACTCCACGTGCTGTGGTGTGGACGAGGCACATTACAGGGCAAACCTCGAGAGAGAGTGAGAGAGAGAGAGAGAGGAATGTAGGTAAGATATAAGGCAAGCTACAGAGGTTGGGGGGCGGCTGAGAAGGCCTCGTGTATTCGTTAGATAGATACAAGCTGTGTGGTACAGGGTGGGACTCATTACCCAGTACAGTAGGGTGGCCATGGAGACAGACAGGAATGGTCATAGTCTTGTTGCTTGGTTGAGTCAGACACGAGTAGTAAAAAGTAA
>JAYMFT010136494.1:7500-26982 GCA_038088735.1 Panulirus argus
AGGCAGGCAGGCAGACATGGGGCGGCTTCCCCCGTGCCATAGTAACGCAGGCGAGGCGTGGGTCGTAGTGTTTATCTCTGGTGCTGGTGGCTTCGTCTCGCCGTGTTGCAGACGAAGGCTTGTGTGTGTGTGTGTGTGTGTGTGTAGTGATGTTGGTTGCAGTAATCACAGTCTTCTCTTTGGTTGGGAAATGTATCGTGGGGTAGGTTGAAAGGGGAGAATATAATTCATCCTGAAGGAATCCATCCTTTAGAAAGAGGAAATCAAGACTAGGGGTAACTGGAGGAAGCGATTCTGAGTAAAAAAATGAAGAGAGATCGGGGGAAAGGCGTTATTTGCGAAGCCTCTGTCTCATTCTGTAAAGGGATTCGAAAACGTAATTTTGCTCATAAAACTCCATAACTTCGTAAAGTTAAACTATATATATATATATATACACACACACACGTATATGGCAGATATGACGTCGGATCAAAGAAAGCCTAAGCAAAAACAAAAGAGGATCAGGTCGTAAACAATCATGGAGGTCAACGCCTCTCTCAGCAGCTCCATTAGCTTCATTACTATTCCTTCTTGGGCAGAGTAGCGAGGATGAGATAAAAGCTGGGGGCATTACTCGCTTGTACACGAAGGCCAGTATCATGCTCGTGGCAGGGACTCAGCTGTAAGAGAGAAGATATGGTAAAGAGGCTCTTCGCACAAATTGCATCGTTCCTTTTGAGTATATGGTAATGTGAACGTTGAGCTTTTAAAACCCGTCAGGTTAAAGCAGTGAGTGCAGTACTGGTACGCTGCTCTTCGTGGCCGGTAATGTTCGTTGGCCGAATTTCTCTCTTATGAGGCGACGGATGTCTCTTTTAAGTCCGCCTGGCTCCGCGCGGTGTATACTAGATCAACAAGTGGCGCGGTTGTCATGCGACACCAGAACCTTTCTGTCGGGTTACCTTGGCAATGTTTTTCATGCTTGTGTTGGTGCTGTGAGAGCAAGGGTGCCAAGTTGGTACTCGCAGCTCCTCTATACAGACTTGCTTGACAATGGAACTCACTTGTCCCTCGTCCTCTTTACAGTGACCGACATTAAGAAGTAATTTGAGATTGTTTTCGTAGATTTGAAAGGACAAGACTTCATATTTTTTTTTTCTTACCGAACAAGATGTTCCACAAGGGTTTTCTACAATTCTGCGAGTGTTTTTAACTTTTTTTAAAAGTGTTATGGACTGTTTCACTGGTCTTGAAGAAAGAAAGTTTTGTGCTATGATGTACTGCTTCTGCAGTCTTTACAGTTCAAAGCATAAAAACTAAGTGATGAATTATGTAACGAGGCTGCCTTTTTTATTTTCTCTCTCTCTCTCTCTCTCGTTTTATTAAAACAGTCGGTGACTTGACAGTGACCTTGAAGATAATTGTGGAGGCTAGTAATTAGACAAACCAGGGATTCGCTTCTGGAGTTCTGCTGCCTGTTTTCATTTAGATAACATGTAGATGAACATGTTAATTCCAGTTATTTTTTTTTAAGTAATTCTCCTTCAAAGCTTAGAGCTATGTTTATTTATTAAATGGATGAGACATGAAGATTAATTGCCAGTTATGTGAACGAGCAAGGAATGGGATACAGCAGAGGTACGTGAGGTTAGGCACACACAACATTAATCACTTTTGCTTTGGCCATGGTAGCGAATACCAAACATAATTTTGGTGCGGGCTGTACTTGTTTAACCTAGTCTGGTTTACCGGACTGTACTTGTTTAACCTAGTGTGATTTAACGGACTGTACTTGTTTAACCTAGTATGATTTAACGGATTGTACTTGTTTAAAAACCTAGCATGGTTTAACGGACTGTACTTGTTTAACCTAGTCTGATTAAGCGGACTGTACTTATTTAACCTAATGAGATGCAGCGGGCTTTACTGTTTACCCTAATATTATGTGGTGTTTGGCTGCCGTGAGACACTCAATAAAGGTATTTGAGTGAAACCAAATTTGTCTAAATTATGCCATTGCAAACATTGCATATTTCAAACTTGGTTTCACAATTTGGGTAGAGTATATGCTCTTTGTGTAAGCCGAGTTTATAGATTCAGGATACATAAATGTTTATTGTAGTTTATATTATGGCCCATACTTTTCATTTTGCAGATATGTATTTTGCCCCCACAGTTCTGGATCAAGAAATATACACATTTCCAGGATAATGAAATGGAGTATGCGCTTGTTTTTCGTATTTTCTGTTGTGTTTTTCAATTCATTTTTTTTTTAACGAAATGGTTAACTTTACGATATCAAGAGTTCTGTTATTATTACTATAGGGTTAGGTTAAGTTAGGCTAGTTTAGTAAAGGAACACAATTTTGTTGCTAATGTTGCCATAGCGTGACTCTAAAGTCTTCGTCTGGATGGTTTGTTTGGGTAGATGTGCTAAATGGTTAGGCTGGAACTCCGTGTTTATCATTGCCATTATATCAGAAAGTGAGGTGATGCATGTCTTGGGTGATGGATTGCATGACATTCAAATCCACTCTATAGTTCTGACTTTCTTATAAAAATTCCTGAAGACATTTTAGTTCTGCAAGGTATTTTTATTCTACATGTTTCCTGTTCGGCGTGTTGCGAAGGGAGTGGAGGGTGGACAGAGAGTCTTTGTTCTGGTATCCTATCCTTTTGTTTTTTTTTCTGGCCCTTAGTGTATATGTGTGGTTTGTGTATCTACGTAATTTTATTTTTAACTCAGGGTTAAAATAGGTCATGTTTTGGTAAGGTTAGGTAGGAATACAGTTTAATAAACTTAAGAAATCATAATGTTTCTTCTGGCATTTGTAAAGCCTGAGGTGTTATGCCGTCTTTGTATTCAGAATAATTTGTAAATCTGTATCAAGTACATGATACTTTTCTAGTAAAAGAACGTTTGTTATAGAAAAACAAAAAATCCTTGACTGCACATCGTTACGCATAAACTTGCACGAGCTACACGCATAATATTATTTATAAAAGAATAATTCTGTACAACAGAAACATATATTGGCATTGTTCAGTCCAATTAATCTTATCAAGGAAAGAAAAAAAAATAAGCAGACCACCGGATATTTTCTAAGTGCCAGTGATTGGGAGAATCAATGGGATAATTAGCCACTGAATAGGAAGCAATTATCCATCCAGAAACCCGACGCCTTGAAGGCGGGCTGTAAGAAGCGGAAACGTTGATGAAGAGGATCTGTGTTGGGCATCAGGTTACGCCTGTTATCAACGAGTCTTTTTCTTTCTCTCTCTGTCCTGGACGTTAGGATGTGTTACTCTGGCTGTAACTGTGACTAAATAGGTTCTTTGTTATCAGCGTAACGTGTCGAAGTGATGTAATTTTTGTTGTTAACAAATGTGGCGATCTGATGTTTTCTGTTTTTATTTCTTGACTCTCTCAGTATCACCGCACTCCTGAGAACGCCTCCAGTAAAACCCCTTCCAAATTCTTAATGACTCCTGGAAGCTCTCCTTCCAGTTAGCAGTCAAAGAAAGATATTCATAAACTTTTTTTTCTCTCGTACAATCTGGCCCTTTGATGAGCCATATACACACATAAACAGCGGAAATGGTCTTTGAATGTGCTCAACGTATGAGGAAGGTGTCGGAAGATCGTTCGGTTGGTAGTTATACCTTGACATCGACGACCTTAATGGCGCCCTAACTGTTAGCTGATTGGACTTTTAAAAGGTCAACCAGCCAACCAAGATGATTGGACTAAAGGTCAACCAGCCAGCCAGCCAACTACCTACCTGGTCCGGTGTAGCATCTCTCTCTCTCTCTCTCGAGCAGGCAGAGTCCAATAACATCCAGAATTCTAGTCCCCGGGCATTTTAAAATCCTTTTGCACAACATTCTCCCGCTTCTTAAACTGTCAGGACCCGGGAGAAAGATAGGTGGTGCTGCTGTCAATGAAGAATTTAAACGGTTTTTCCCAGCATTGATCTGAGACGATCCTTCCCCTTCCCCCCCCCCCTTTTTTTTTTCCAGTAACGTTTGTTAATCTGATGCATGTAGCATTTTTTTCAGTTAATTTTTTTTCCCAGTTATGTTGTTAATTTTTACAGATGTGGATTTTTTTTTACTAGATTTTAATTTTTATAGACTTAGGTGGATTTTTCCAAGCTTTTGATTTTTACAGACAGAGGTGGATTTTTCCCTAGCATTTTTTTCTTCTCTCGTAGCGTTTTAATTGTTTAGGATTTGATGAACGTGTTATTAAAGCTGCGACATGTGTTTTAGTTAGGGTGATATGTATAAACATTTTGCCACACTCGTGCGTTCCGATATCAAGTAATAACCGGTATGGTGAACCAGCCTAACCAGCCCTATATTTTCTTACCGAATTGATAAAGGATTTAGTCTTTCAATAACTGTCTGAGGTGGATTATGGAGATTATGCATAAAATAACCGTAGAACGTGTCTGGTTGTGCGTGAGTTAAATTGAACACTTGTTAAATACTAAAGCTTCAAAATGATATTAGTTCAGACCACCTTATTTGATAATTTATAATGACTACCTCTCTTGTTCCTGGGTTATTAGGTTAATTTTGTCCTGTGTATTCACTTGGTGCTCTGCCGTGAGTCATTGGCGCCAGTAGCCAAACAGAGATTAGTGTATCGTAATCATTTCGATATGTGCGGTGTGGGAGATTTTTAGGTACATAAACTGAATGTCGGCCAGCTGCTGTATTTGTTGAAACGATAGTAATATGCCTGAGTTTGGAAACCACCGTCACGACGTATGAGCAATGAATAACGAAAAGTAAACTTAGAATGGATATCGCACTGCTGTTAAATTAAATGTTTTTTTTTTTTCTACCTTCATGCGTGTTCTTTTGGGAGGTTGATGCAGGAGAGGAGGAGGATTTCCAGCCCCAACACTCCTTGGGACAACATTTAATGAAAAAAAAAATTAAGATACAACTAGTAGTCGTGGGGCGTAGCCATACCTCGCCTTGGACGGGTTAACGGTAGCTCTTAAACTTCCCACGGGTTGAGGAGGTATTTAAAAGGTGGCATTAAGTAGCATGGGAGGCGAGATGGTAGTAAAAAGTGTACGTTTAAAGTGGCCTTTGAAGAAGTCGTTGGCTGAGGTGGCACTTAAAGGTACCGCTAGATGGTAAAGATGGTAAGTGGTAGCAGAAGACGAGGCATTAGTGAGCTATAGCGTGAGACTGAGGTGTCAAGCACTTCATTTCGAGGGCCCTTGCTGATGGCAGTGTGATAGCGCTGCGTTAAGACGATAAGTCACTGCATGCCGGCCGGAAAAAAAGGGGCTTCATGCATTCTTTAAGCGTGTGGTAACGACATTGTAGACAGGCTGTCTTGAGCATCACTTTATCAAGTATTATATTTCTCATTGACAGATAGTCAGTGGTGGCACTGGGTTTGGGCGTAAATGTAAATGCATGATATATTAACCCTCCTTTTTCTTTTTGCAGACTAGAGAGTAACTGGGGAAACCTAGTCATGAATCTGGTGATGTGACAGGTGAAGCAGCTGTCTTCGGAAGCGCTAGAGGAGAATCAACCTAGCTTTGGGAGAATAACCAAAGAATCGGTTCAGACTTAGAGGAATATCAGCTAAAGCTGCTTTCGGAAGATCAGTGTTGTTGAATCGGGCTGACCTCGGAAGAACGGTAGTTGGTTAAGGGTAGCAAAAGACGGGTATCAGCTGAATCAACATTGTTCTAAAACCGACTGCTGAATCGGGCAAATCTCGGGGAAACGTTAACAGCTGGTTGAATATAGCCTGAAAAGGGGAACCGCTGAATCGGGGAAATCTTTGTGGACCTTAGCTTCTTCAGGCATGCGTTTGGTTAGTGTGTACCCTGAGCTAAGCGAATAAAGTTACTGAATCAAATCTTTTAGCTGTATACGTAGCTGTAAAATCTCCTGGACTGTATTGACCTCAATTCGTACAGTCCGTCCCGCTGTGGTGTCAAACGATTAAGTAATGTTTTGTGGTAGATAGCGAGCTTGACATTGTAGTAGTGGTGTGGTTTTCAGTAGCGTAGCCACAACAGGTGATGGTGGTTCGTTCCATTGTTAAGCCCAACATACTCCATCCATATTTGTTTCTTTTGTTGTCTAGTGTAAACAGGTATTTCTATAATGGCTTAAAACTTATATATATATATAATGACCTCCTTAGTTGGGTTGTAGGGGGAAAAGATGTTATGAAGAGGGCAAGAGCCCCGGGGAAGTTATTTTCTTAATGTAGGTTTTGTTGAATAACTTATCAGGGAGGGAGGAAAGGGACGTTCCCTTCTACGTTTCATGTTTACCCAGCTTATGGTAGGCGTCCCAGACGCTAACGACTTGTTATTCTTTTCATGATGGTCTGGCCCCTTCAACTAACCCTGCCGCAGAGCCGAGGAAGTAGTCTCTCTCTCTCTCTCTCTCTCTCTCTCTTTCCCTCATCGCGAAGCTAAGGGACTAGTCGCTTCCTTTTTCCCCTTACGCAAAGCCACGGAACTCCTTACCTTTTAATGTCTTTCTGGACAACTAGAATTTCCCGTATTTTTATGAGTTTCTTCCCACTTTCTTGAAAAGTTCCTTGACTATTCATTCCCTTATTTCGCCTTTTGCTAAACCCCCTCTTCATTACTGAGACTGGTTGGTCTCTTGTGTGGCTGAAGGTGATATCGTAAAAAGATTAGCCCATTCAGACTTTATGTTACTCGTTAGCGTAATGGTGTGGCGATTAAATTTTTTTTGAGGCAAGAACAGAAACACGTACCGACCGTCGCTCCCATCGGATGAAATGAAAATGAAGATTATGAGAGAAAATGAAGTACAGATTAATTTGAGCAACTCACGTGCTTGTAGGCCGGATTGTTTAACGTGGAGTGGTCATATGAAGAGGAAATTACGAGAGGAGAAAGAAAATGTCAGGGCATCGCAGTTCGTACAAAGAAGTATTTATTAACGGACGTTCTTCGTGTAGACGGTTACCACGCGTAAACTACGGGAAGCAGCTGCCAGTCGCGTGCTGTGGGTGTAGAGGCCTCAGTGGGTGGGACACATTCCAAGATCCTGCAGTGGAAATATGTTCAGTGCGGAGAAACAGATCGAGCTCTGTTAGGCAAGAGGAGAGGGGAAAGTGAGTTACGTGGAGCGGGGCGGGGCGCTAAAAGCCATAGCAAATGGTAACAATGTCATATCTTTAACCCCGAGGACTCTAGTATTGCGCTTATTGTTTGGTGAGCGCGGAGGGAGAGGAGGGAGAGGGGATGTAGAGGGAGGCGTTGCGGTTCGCGGTCAGCAGTGGTCTGGTGATAACTGACAAAGAGGGGTCGTGCTGTTGCTGGTGCTGCTGTCTCCTCCTCCTCCCCCTGTGGTGATCGAGCATTGTTATGGTCCGTTTGTTGTGACGCGATGCTGGAAGGCGGTAATTCAATGAGAAATACAGAGACAGACATAGAGAAAGATTGATATGGAACAGTGGGTAAAGATGGTGGTAGAGTAATACAGTAGTGAGGATGATGTGTGTGTATGATAACTGGAGAATAGGTGGGTAGTATATTAAGGAATGAGAGATATAAAGGAGAGTTATCGAGTTTGGTTCCGTCATTCTCTGTCTCGCTGGAGATGGATTAAGCTTATTTAAGGATTTACCCACATCTTCCAGTTTTAAATCTCCCAAAGACCAGTTATATACGAAGGACAGGAAAAAAATATGTATATATATATTCCAGGTCCCACAACGCTGGTCTGAATCACTTGTGCTGTTCGTAGGAAATGTGTTAGATACCATTTCCGTGGAGTAGTGGGGCTAAACTGATACTCTATCAGAGATAGTACGTTCAGTGACTCACAGAAAGAAAGAGGAATTTGTAGATTGATTACACAGAAGACGAGACTCTGTGTCAGGAAACCAGATGTGCCAAAGAACTTGAGATAAGACGGTGAGTCAGTCGAATGCAAAGCAGAAAACGTCGACGAACGCTGGTGACATCACGCTAGTGACGTCACCCATTGTATGCAAAATACCAAACCCGGTAAATTCCTTCTGCACATCAGATGCATTGTGTGAATATTTATCACACTGGACAAAGAATACCAAGACGTCTAAGTTTCCCATCCCGTGTCCTTCTCTCAGTCTCAAGGACTAGGTTAAAATGCGAAGAAAGGTATCCCATTGGGATTTCCCGTTAGAATTTTAGCGTCCAGACATTCTGGATGTCGTTAAAGCTAATGGAGCGAGGTTTGCCAACGGGTCCTATTCCAGAATGTGAAGTAAGGGACTGATGGAGGCATTTAACAGATTATCATCAGGACAAAATGGTATTTAGCGTAATCCACGGGTAATGGGGCTCGCCATAAGACTTAGAGTAGCTATATTAAAGGGAATAAACCTATTAGGAATCCAGTTAGGCTTCGCTCTGGTTATACGGCCTCACACTTTTTTTTTCTTTATTTTCTGCAATGATCTTTTACTCTGATCACTGCATCTCACATCTCGTTTTCGGATATCTTTAAAAGAAGTGCAAAATGCTTAAAGTGTTTGGTTCTTTAGCTTTACATAAAAGAATACAAAAGCTGTGTAGTTTTATTATCGGTATATCCAGAAAGATGTGTCAAATTTCATCCTTCCCTTTTATTCATGGCACTGTTCTAACGTAATATTGATGACGTCAGAAGAAAGAGAATTCCGCAACTCTGTTCTTCAAAGATGAAAGGTAACGTAACGGTCAGTCCTCGTGTGTAGGTGGTTTCCACACAAAAATTATGTGAAGCAGCAGTCAGACGGCATACCACGGGCCCCTCGCTTTGGTGGTAGGGATGCAAACAAGACATCTCACGAAAGCAGTGGACGAAATGATACCTGGAGAACAGGGAGAAGGCATCAACACCAGTGCGGACAGAGATAGATGGTGATGGAGAATTGATGAGATGGAAGGCTTTTCATTCCACTCGGCTATTGCAGAGGTGGAGGAAGACCCATCTAGACATGTGAGAAGGTACCTTTGTGTCAACTTGCGCTCGGAATCCACAGGCTGTGATTTAGGGGAAGTCCGGTGGTGTTGTGGAAGTCGTTTTAAGAAAGCGAAGTTCACAGTACATCTGGAATAGCGAAGGACGCGCAGCGGAAACGTTATTCATAACCTTCGGTAAGCGTTGCAACACCTGCAGTTGAAGAATAAACGCTGCACATGCGCGTTTCCCCAAACGACTCACTCAGGTGAGGCGACGGCGGCTACAGCTCCTCGCGTGCTCTCCCCTCATACAACAACCCGAAGGAAAAAGAACAGAAAGTTGCGTGGTTCGTTCTTCCTTAATTATGAGGGTAGGTTTATGAGAGGGGGATGGGGAGGGGGGGTGGAGGCATACATGATATGTGGGAGGTGGTACCACTCGAGAGAGGCTCTCATGGGCTACCCTACACTACTCCACCTCACCAACTCGGTGACTCACGCGGCCGAATATGGCCAGGCATTCACACGACCTGTTTGTATTATAGTTTAGGCTTGCCCTTTTAGTGAAACGCGTCCTGTTTTATTTGTTCGCAAGGTAGCGTAGGGGTAGAAGAAGTTCCTTTTATCATGGCAGGGTTTCTCGGCGTAAATATTTGGTGTTCTGTGTCAGAAGCATAATCTCTTCGTTGTGCTTTGCTTAGACGTCGGAATGCGTGAGTATTTTGATGTGGCGACCTGCTGTTTCCATGCCGGGCCGTGTGTACAAGAGTAATGAGTTCCAACTTCCAACTTCAGGCAGGTCTAACTTTGCGTAGGTGAACTTATGTACTCGTGATCCAGGCTTTGTAGCTCGTCTTGGCTTTGACAAATGTAAATTAACCTTTTTTTTATTCTTGGGTTTATGAGTTTCTCCCGTCTTTTTTTAACAAGCCTATCCTAAATAAACTGGTGTCCTGTTGCCGGCGCTCCTCTCGCTTATATAGAGGTCCTTGCGTCGGTAGGAATAGGACCAGTTTTAATCGTCAGGTCTACGTAAGGTAAGGCAAGACTAGTTCTCTTTTTTTTTTATACACATCCATTACTTGTTATAACAGGTATGCAAATGACTGTCGTTGACAAGGGGGCAAATATGAAAGCTAGATTTCCATGCTCAGTTTACGGAACACGCTTTGCCGACCGCCTGGTGCCACTGAGGGGTATTAAAACAACGGTTTACATTTGCTTAATTCTTACTCCGACATGCAAAACCCAGTCTTGGTGTGCTGGTCCGAACCGAAGCTTACAATAACCCGAGCTACTGAGTCTCGTCTCTATACCCTGCAACCTCGCTTTTTCTAATAGGCTGTTCCCATCGCCATCTGATTGACCTGACGGTTGCAGCAGGAAGCCGTCCGAATTCATTGTTTCACTTCGACTGTGTTGATTTAGTTGATATGTGAGGAACTTTCCACAGCTTCCTTCATGAGACCTGAGTGAGTGAGTGGGTCTTGCCAAAGACGTGGCCTCAACTTACAGGGTTCAGGTTGGAAAAATGCTGGTGTCCGTAATGCGGTATGTTACTGATAAGCCCAGAGTAAGTAAGGTCACTTTTGTGATTTTATATAAAGCTGTTTTAGGTAAGCAAAAGTTTTGGTAGCTTTGATAATTGACGTTATTACTTATATTGTGCCAGATGTACAGATGATCTTTCGACGTATAAAACAAGATCTGAATTACAGATAGGATCGAATCGAAGGCGATTGTGGCTTTAGTATGTCTTTGGCTTTTGCATATTCCTCCGTAGCAGGACACAACAGGTCAGTCCACTCACGTGAATCCTCGCTGTAGGAGTGTCCTCCACTTAGTTAAATCCCTCACGGTAGTCTGTCAGCGTAAGTAAGCCTTCAGATGAAACAGATTCTGCATATTCCTCGGTAGTTTGACCGTTCACTTTGTTTTTTGTATATGGTGACCGACAAGGTGAGGGCAAAACATGCTCCACTCATGGCCATCATCTCGGGTGAAAGGAAAATAGGGTAAGCAGATGAATGGAAGAAAAAAAAACAATCATCATCGGAACTCCTGATTTTTAAAAGTAGAAAGGTTGAGAGAGAGGAACGTGAGAGAAAGGAAAATATTTTTCGAAGAGCGCTCGCAAAGATGGTCGCTGATGGAACGCCACCTGACTTATTCCGGAGAGACGGGACGGGATGGGACGTCCACTTGGATGAATCTTTCTCCGATGGGGGGATTGTTCAGTGTTGGGTGAAACCTCTCACTTGAGGCATACATTACCGTATGACTCGGAAAACGGGCATTCAACCCCTTTTCTGTGCTCTGTCCTCAGACAGTTGGTTAAACTGGAATTTATTTTCAGGAAATCCTGAGCACCCTACAATTAAACCATGTCACTTTAGTACAATGTATACATTACACTGAGCCTCAGCATTCACTATTCTCAAGCGTTCGTATGTCAGAAATCCAGAGGACTCTTTGGGAAAGAGCCTACTGAGTGAATTTGTAAATGCCGCTTTCTCGATTTAAACATTTGCCTCAGATGCCATCTGATAGGCTACATGAGACATTTGACACATACATAACTAGAATGTGCTGCGGTAAAGCTTGGCTCAAGGGTAACTTACTGTTAACACAACAAACCTGGCTCCCCTTTGCTTGTAGCAAGGGCAGAGGGGACCCAGGCTTCAGCGTTCTCAGCTAAAAGTTGAGAAATCTGGGTTTAGTGAGAGGGATCAGAGGTGTCAGGGCGTATGGATACAAAAGAAAACATTTATGCATATATATATATATATGTGAGGATTTATTCTTTTTCCAACACTAACAAAAAATATTATATCCAGGTTTTGCGAAGGTTCAAAATACTAGTGTTGTACAAGCGGACACAAAAGAGTAATATATATGTAGATTTCGACTATGCCACCTACGGGAAATGAAAGGCCCTGATGAAATTTTAATCCCATGCCTTTTCTATCATTTTATGTAGATTTACTCTGGACTCATCTGTATATTTATGAAACACATTTTGGTATCAGATGCGTGTTGTATTGCAAACTGTTTTGGAAATTGTTGAAAAACCACTATAGTTAATGTTTGCCATGCATGTGCTTAAGTTGCAATAGTAGGACGAGTGGGAAAGAGGAATTGGATTATTTTTTTTTATAGTTATGAAACTCGTAGCCATCGTATGAGACCGGGGATCGTACAGAGGCAGGTAGGAGAACTTGGAGACCGCGTTTGGAGTTGAGGATCCGTACGATAACTCCGTGTCACACTCCGGACTGAAAGGAGAGTGATGGGAGTACTCGTAGTGGTGACGATAGATGTTTTTTTTTTTTTTTCCCCGTTGAAACGACGATCTTGGTCGCACGAACATGATCACGATTTGACGACGGACGTTCTCACGATCAGAAACGTTTTGTTACTACGTAACGGACTTTTCGTACGTACGCGGCGAACACGCTGGTGGAGGGTGCGTAAACGGACGTACGTGAACGAATGTTTTTCCCTTCTATTGAATACCCTGTATAATGTTGGTATATGAACGTCTCTTGGTTTATTGGAGGTGAAACTCGCTCGTTTGAGAACTGTTCACGTACGTGTATTAGCCATTTGTCATGAGGAAAAGAACAACGTTCAACTGAACATCACTGGAAGCCATTGATCCAGTAAATACCTGAGCTGTAAATGGTTCTCCATATTAAACTTTAGGTTTAGACGGTGCAGCAGAGGTCACAATGGTCGCTATTAAGTACAGTGTAGTTTGTTATAATTCTAGCTGAAGTTGCCAAGTGTCGCCCGCTCGTAAAGTTTTCTTTTAGTGCTTTTTATATTCCTTGGGGGAAAGTTGCCAGGCGTCGCCCGGCGACGCTATGATGTTTGTTGGTTGGTTGGTTGGGCTTTAGGCCTCTAAGCTGCCTAGGGGTCATTAAGGCCTCTGGAAAAATCTTTTTTTTAACTCGCTCATAAGGTGTTAAAGATAAATCAAAGACCACAGAAGTTCGTACTATTGTATGTGGCCTCGCTGCTTCTCAGGCTTCCCATTCAGTACCATGTTTATTACTTGGACGTTGCCAGATGTGGCACGTCTCTGCTCCGACAGACCATCCAGGAAAGCAGCTCAACCTTGTGTTTATTGTATTTATTGTTGCATTGTGACCGAGTTTGATCCTTCTCTTGTTTTAAAAAGTAGTAGAAAGTAGTGTTGAAGCCTTTACAACAGGTCATAAAGGAGAGAGAGAAATATATAACAATTAAATTATAAGAATAGGAACGGGATCATCGTGGGGGTGACTCCAGAGCAGCGTGTAGTGAGATGAGAATCTTATTTCATGTTTCACAGTCGGAGTTATCGACGTATTGGGTAAGATATCCGAAAACTTGCCCGGTTTTACTGCTGTCTGGTGTCTGGATGAGGAATTTGCCTCAGTATCAGAATTGTATCGGAGGGAGACGACGAATTCGTTCATGGTGAAGTTAAAAACATTTTTACAGTAACTGGTTGTCATGATGGAGACGACAGACGTGTTTATATTGAGACGACGGACGTGCTCACACTGAGACGACGTTGATGCTCACACTGAGGAGAGGAATCGTGCACATAGCGAGACGACGATAGCGCTCACACTGAGGAGAAAGGGACATGCTGGTTGTAAGACGTCGATGGTGCTCACACTGAGACGACAGTGGTAGCCCACATTGAGAGGGACGAGCTCTCGAGGGAAACGACGAACTGGATTGCCATCCAGCAACGACCATATGAATGAGTCGTTGCCTTTTGACAGCAGGGAGACAAGAGGGTAGGGAAGGAAAGGATAGAGGAGGTGGAAGAAGGATAGAGAAGGACGTGCAGTGAGCAATAAGATGCAGCTCGACAGAGCAGTAACTTTTTCCGGGGGATGTGAGAGAGTGTAATCCAGGGCTTCGTATTGACTCTCTCTCTCTCTCTCTCTCTCTCTCTCTCTCTTTCTCTCTCTCTCTCTCCTTCTCAGTTTCATCGTGGAACTTTTCGCTCCCGAAGCAGGCAAGCCATCCTTTCACTGCTTCTGATCGTGGCGCAGCCTCGATCAGATGCTGCTGCTGCAGAAGCCTTAGGAAAAAAAAAAAAGGGGTTCTGGGGCAGAGTGTCTGTGGTTTGTGGAGGGAGAGGACAAGATATGTAAGAAAGGGGCAGAGTCTGCTCTCCCTAGAAGGAGAGAGGGAGAGAGGGAGGGAGGGATTGTATGACATATGGAGGACTGATCTCCAGTGATCTTTTAACGACGAAAATGTCTGTTGAAGAACCCAAGTTCGCGTCTAGCAACAGCGTTTGGTTGAATAGGGTTTTACTGGTGTGGCTGGTGTTCTCATGGCCTCCGCTACGAGGGAGGACATAGCAGAAGCCCTTTGTAGGTGGTCACAGAAAGGGTGAGAAAAGAGGCTTGGGGTTCCGGACCCTATTTTTCTTTTAGACTTGACTTGCATTGTCTTGGGCTCGTGTCGTCAGTCCCCTGCTGGGGTTGGCTTGGCCTCCCGGCCTTGGGTTGTCCTGGGGTGTCACGTGCTGGGGTTGTCCTGTGGGTGTTGCGTGCTGCCGGGGTTGTCCTGGGGGATGGGGGGTGGGGGGGTGGCCCAATTAGCCTTGTGGAGGATGGTGGCGGTGACGCCTGCGACAGGAAGTCAAGGAGCCTCTGATGTTTACTAAGGTTTCTTGGCGAGGGTTGTGGACGGACGGACAGGTCGCCCAGCTGATGAAATTATGGCGCTGGTTCATGCCTGGGAACGTTGCCTCGCCGGATATTATCGTGTCGGCCATAGCTTCCGTGTTGCGTCGCGGAGGTCTGTGTACTGCTAGGGGTGGGTAGTGCTGGTCTGTGTACTGCTAGGGGTGGATAGGTAGTGCTGGTCTGTGTAATGCTAGGGGTAGCGTATGTCTGTGTCGTGTAGGGGGTAACGGATGTCTGTTTAGTGTTGGGCAGTGTAGGTCTGTGTAAGCCAGCATACGCAAGGACCATGCTCGCACACTCAAAGAGGTGTATGGTAATGAGTCAAAGCTATTGTTTGAAAGACTATTGAGGGCACAAGGGTACTTTGAAAGGCTTTTGATTTAGATAAAAACAATTATTGCAATAGAATAATTACATTTGAAGATTGAAAAGAAAGTCTTGCGCATACAATTTTCCGTGTACTTCCCGAACGAACTTGAGATTTTAACTGGAAAGGAATTGCTCGAACATTTGGGGGAATTTGTGTTAGTTAGGGAAGTCTGTCACTTTAGTAGGACCTGTGGAACTTTGCAGAAAGTTAAACCAGAAGAGAAAGTATTGTACAGCTCTTAGCCGAAAGAGAGAATTATACGTGCGACTAGATGTTGTTGTTTGTATAGGATCTGCCCGTACTCAGGTAGTCAGACTCGTTCATGAGAGGAAATATGTAATGAAATTATCATACCTGGCAGAAAGTATCATGCGTAGAAGGTAATATACCTTGATGCGAATTATCATGTATGGCAATAAAGTATCGTACTTCGGCCAGGAAAAAAACGTATTAGCCGGAAATGTCCTGTTTTGAACGGAAAGACGTAAGCATAATGTGACAGGAAGTATAGTATTTGACATGATGTATATATACGAATAATAATCCAGTGATTTTATAGCTTTGGTAATGAGACATAATATTCAGCCCAGGGTGGGCGTATTACACCGAGTTGAAAATACGTTTTTGTCGTGAATATTTCACTAGGTTTTGATATATATTATTGTATGCTTTGTACATACAATCTAAATATCTTCTCAAGGATGTATCGAACGCAAGGCGGAATTATCGTACCCTTGAAAGAATGAATCGTCTGTAAGTTTTCCTAAGGTTATAGCGAGAGTAGGGAGGAGTCAGGCAGGACCTGTTGGGAAGACCTGGTCGGGGGGGGGGGGCTTCGTGATGTGACCTCGCCATCAGAAGACCCACGTCTCCGTAACCTCGTAAAAGAGCACCCAGCTAAGACCAGATATACGGTCAGTGTTACGGAAGCAGAGAGAGAGAGAGAGAGAGAGAGAGAGGCTCCCGGTTACACGGATTCCCAACAGGACAAAATGTATATTTAGTACGTGACACTTTGATTCGTGTGTCGGGGAACTGTTATACTATGGCTTTGCTGATGACGCCGTGGCATTGGCTGGGATCACGTGTTCAGTGTGGGCGGCTGTTATGTAGGCAGCGTCCGCAGCACGTGTTCTGCGTGGATGGAGCGAGGGTCTCCGCGCCAAGTGTTCCGTGTTCTGCTGATATATATATATATATATATATATATATATATATATATATATATATATATATATATATATATGCTTTCTCCAGACGACGTGTTCAGTAACAGGACGTTCTATAGAACGTATTTAAAAGACTTTATAAAGTCCAGTATATAGGCTCCTTAGAAGGTGGTGTTCATATCACGTTTTCGATAAACAGGTGATGGGTAGACACTATTATTCAGATCTCTTAAGCCAAATATGAGGCGTTCGTGTTATCTGTATAAAGTCCACGTATTCAACAGATGGACGGTTTGGTAGAACTTTGGTTACGTGCTCAGCAAAGGAATATGTCTTTGCCTCGATACGGACTGCGTGAGCTTAATGCCTGCATGGATGTGTGTCATTTTGGTCGTAGCAATTTTTGGTTTACATGAGTTTGCATGAGAAAGGCAGACAACAGGAGGCTTGATTGTCCCACAACTGGGTTGTCTGTAAAAAAGAAAAAACTTTAACTTGACATGAAAATGTAGTTCCGCTCAGCAATTTTTTAAGCTATCACCGACTCCCCGCGGCTGCACATTAGCCTTCTTCTGTCCCCGTTACCGCTGTCGATGATGCAGTTTATTTCTGTTTGCTTTTATTGGCGTTATGCAAGTCACGTTTAGAGGCGTTGTGTGTATGGCAGCGTACAGAATGCGGTTACCAGGTGTGGAGGGACGTCATGAGGACTTCCAGGGTGCAGATATATGGTGACGTAGGTCAGTACCTATCTGAAGGAGAAGGAGGGAGGAGGAGGAGAAGGAGGAGGAAGGAGCTGGAGGTTGTCGAAGCTGAGTTCGCGTGCACCTGGCCTGCGACAAATCCAGGAAACGGATTGTCATAGGGGGGGGTGGTTGCGACACATCCAGAGAAACAGTTCGTTCGTGGCATACGAAATAGATCCCGTCCGGGACCTGGGACACGTCCGGGGACACACCTAGTTTGTCAGTAGCCATCGAATGCGAAACACAGACTCGTCGAGCAGCAGGCCAGCTGGGTTTAGCCGGGGCACAGCGAGGTGGGGGAAAGGGGGAGGGGGAGTGGGGAGTGGGAAGTAGATAATGCGGCATCTCTTAAAGTCTGTGCTCAGGTAGACTCAAGGACAGGACGGTGCGGTGCGCTCCGCCCCGCCCCGCCCCACCTCGCCTCACCTCGCCTCGCCTCGCCTCCTCGCCCCAGGACGGAGTCTGTCTGCCTGTTAATGTATGGACCATCAGGCCCAACAATGCGTCTTTTATATCTTAACAGGACTGGGAGAGAATTTCCCCTCTGCCATCGGCGCGCCGCGAGGAAAACTGGCCTCGCATTAACTCCCGCGTAGCCCATCCTTTTTTCTTTTTTAAGGAAACTGTCTCCTCCAGCTTTATGGTGGTGGGTTATGAGGAGCCAGTCATTTGATCTGATGCTTTAAGGTTCGTGGGTAAACATCTGCGGATATGCGACGCACCTGGCGGGACCTGCTTGGAGAGGTGTTTATTATGGCGGCGCAGGAAATACAACCCACCGACAGATGCGATGGCAGTGAGGTTCTGTTTTTTTTTTCGAGAGAGAGACAGAGAGATGTCTGTGGCACAGAAATACACAGCCCTTACACAGATGCGACGATGCTGTCATGAGGTCAATTTCGAGAGGAGTTTTGTGCTACAGGAACTTGTGTATATAGACTCATTTTTTTTTTTCCGACAGGTGGGGTCCGAGCCATGACTGTTGCTAGGCTCCTGCCGGAGGAGGAACCCCCCTCCCCCTCCTCCCTGCCCCCCCCATCTCCCCCCCCACCTAATGGTATTGAGATCAGGGGGTCTCGCTTAACTGATGCATAAGAGGAGCGGATCTGTAGTGAGGGGCGGGCGCCGCCCGGCTCCCAGTGTACATTAGCGGGCTGACAGGTAGAGGGAGGGAGGGAGGGAGGGAGGGTCTAAGGTGGAATGTTGACTCGCGGTGTTTTTCAACGACTGTGCATAAATAATCACGAGGGAGGGAGGGAGAGAGAGAGAGAGAGAGAGAGAGAGGAGTGCCTTTTTTTGTGTGTGTGTGTGCGCGCGTATGGGAGAGTAGATAGAGGCGGAAGTGTAGGAGGAGGAGGAGGAGGAGGAGGAGAGGAGAAGAAAGGAATGAGAGGGTGTGAAGTAGGGTTGAGGCTTGGAGGCTGAAGAAGAATGTATACCTCTCCTCCAACATGAGCCTCTGCCTCCCATGTATAACAGATTCGACCGGCACCAGTTGTAAATCGAGCCAACCGAGAACCTCCCATACTGATAGATGGGATTCCGGGTGTTGGAGGATACCAGGCGTAATTAATTCCTGCCACTTGGGAATTCATCCTACAGGTCCAGAAGCTGACGGTCCACTGGTCTTTACGTATGCACTTCCGCACAGGGTGATGACAGTGTTAGACGGAGGTAGGCAATATAGTGCTATGGTCCTCATCTGTAACGGGAGTGCCTTGGCGTGGACGGGGCGACCAGCAGACCCTAGTTGCTGTGGGAGGGGCAGGTTCGGACCAGCGTGCGTGGTTGACAGAGGTGCCGCGACAGTGTAAGGGAGACGGGAGGAGGGGGCACGTCGCGTGGGGACAGACGAGACGGGTCTTCATAGACGGTATGTAAGTACTTAGCGGAAGTCGAGACGCAGGCGATCTGACGTGGGACCGGCTGTCAGTCAAGTCAGTAACTCTCTTCCCCCCCCCCCCCCAGCAGGAGACCAAACGGTAAGATAACTTACGAGAGTGATGGAAGTACAGCTTTATTACATATACACGAGCAGGTGAAGGTGACGGAGAAGCTCCTCTGGTTACCTGGCGAGTCCCTGGGGGTGAGAGAGAGAGAGAGAGGGGGGGGGGGAACCAGTGGTTATAAAGAGGGTTGTTAGAAAAGGGAAGCGAAGGAGTAGTTTGTTAGTGTTAGGGCGGAGGATCGTTTGGAGGAGACTAAAGTAATGAGGCTGTGAATGCCCTGCGGTGTACGGATGTGTGTGTGTGGGGGCGGGCTCCGCGGGTGTAGAACTCTCTCTCTCTCTCTCTCTCTCTCTCTCTCTCTCTCTCTCTCGTCGATGACCACCACCACCACCAACCCACAGCACGTCACGTCTAACGCGTCGGCTCGCGCGGCAGCCGTCAGCGTGAACCGAAAGGGTTTAATGAGGGGTGTGGTGTGTCGCGTGTAAGTAAAAAGGAAAATACGTGAGAGGCCTGGATGTGAAAGGACGAGCCCCTTTGAGGAGGCTGCTCTCTCTCTCTCTCTCTCTCTCTCTCTCTCTCTCTCTCTCTCTCTCTCTCTCTCTCTCTCTCT
>JAYMFT010136495.1:0-12921 GCA_038088735.1 Panulirus argus
TTTATATATATATATATATATATATATATATATATATATATATATATATAAAGAATAAAATGTGACAAATACCAAGGAACGTTGCCATTTTGAAATTCATGGATATGATTTTTTTTTTCCGTCTGAAAACTAATTTCATATGGTAGCATTCATAAAGCTTGTACTCTAGGCTTGACTTAACAAATTTCTAATTTGCACTTTATTTTCTTGGGCGAACTGCTGTATCATGATAAATATGCGTTGTTGACCAATACCGATTAAAAAGGCGTTTAAGTATTTCCTTATTTAAGTATTTTGGTTATTTTACAAGGTATTTTGTTCTGGATTACTTTGTTTTAATTACTTTACGCGCTTTATCATTTTCGGATATATGCAAGTCAATTTTCTTCTTCGAGATATTTTATTGATATACTGGCTTGGATGCTGTATGTCACTGTACTGTAAACAGATATTTTGAACATTTTGCTGAGGTTCTGCTTTGTGAGGAAGGGTATCGAGTCAGGCTTTCCTAAATACCTGAGAAAACTTGTTACCAACCAACCAGCTACTGAACTTCATTTAGTTCAACACTCAACACAGTTTCATTATCAGTTCCACATTAATTCCTTCCTATCATCCTTCTTAATTAGTTACTTAATTTATCAGTCACCGAGGAAAATAATCATATGTACCGCGATCCAGTGAGAGAAAAGTCGTTCAAATCATTTTGATAATTCGTTATCTATAATCATATACGAATCAACAAACCCTGAAGAACTGTATGAAGGAGGTTTCCATTATCTGCTATTAAAGTAATAGATTTGTAGGACCATCCTGGCGAAGCAATGGTACAAAAGTATAAATCAAAACGCCTAGAGTAACCATTTCTTTAAACTTCACAGTTATGGCCATTAGCGTCGCAAACTTAAGAAGGAAAATGAACTATTAAAGGCATAACTTTAGTAAATATGTGAGGCGTTGGAAGGGGTTGGGACGCACCATTGGACTCTTCTCTCTTTCTACTGAAGAAATTACCCCTTACCTGCCGTATACAGGAACCTAAAAAATCCTTACGCAAATAGCCAGTTAACCGCATTTTCTGCTCTACTAAAAATACGATATCTCGCAAAAGAAATACAGTTAAGATGTATTTTTACGAGGCACCCAGGCACCAATACAATAAGGTGTGTATCATACATCGGCATATACTTTATGTCCTGTAATTGTGAAGTCGACGTCGCAAAAATGTACACAAGACTCGCACAAACCCAGAAATTTCAGTCGTAAGAAAAGAAGAAAAATGGAAAAGACCTTGAACCGTTTTCTCTGTCGCAGAATTCGTACCCACCTTTGCCGGTAGGCGGTGCTCTCACATCGGTATTACAAACAATTTGCAGCCAGTGACTCCTCTTTTTATTTTCTATGATAATAGCAAGACGAGCTGAATTCTCAAAACCGAGAGTGTTATAAATAGACTTCGGAGTAACACGAAGATATCATCATAAAAAACAAACAAATTTAGCTTCTCGCTTCTCTATTACCTCGGTTGTTCCAGCGAGCAACTCCACCCGCGGATCTAATTCTGATAGCTTATATCAACAAGGCTACACCTTAGAAATGAGAAAAAGAAATAAAGAAGAGAAACTCGATAGGAATTGCTTGTAATGCCAGACCGCACTCGTCATAGAGACGGACCTGTGCCCTGTAGTTCAGCGCCTCCTACCTGTCTTCTGTCTTATTGATTAGTGTGTGTGTGTGTGTGTGTGTGCTAGGATGCATTATTGGTACAGTATGATGTGTAAACTCTATCAGCATGCACGATATTAACGGCATATGTTAATGTAAAAGTGTATGTCAATAAAACATACCATGTAATTCGCATTTTCTTAATTGCTGTATTTTGTTTCTCATTGTTATGTAATTTGTCATTCAATTAATTTCTTTACACATTTTACGCTACATGTGCTTCAGAATGGAGAGTATTTTCTTTTGTTGAATGGAAATATAAATCATGTAAATCATTTGCCATTCCAAGTTGTCGCGCTTGACTACTTGACTCGAATCAATTTATTTGACAGGACTCAAAGTTTGTAAAGTCGGTCAATATCTCGTGACACCTGTCAAAGCTTGTACAGCAGGTCAGTATGTTTTTCATACGTCAAAAATTTGTACAGCAGGTCAATACCTTATGACACCTGTCAAAAGTTTGTACAGTAGATCAATATCTTTATGACACCTGTCAAAAGTTTGTAAAGCAGTCAGTACCTTGTGACACCTGTCAAGAGTTTGTAAAGCAGGTCAGTGCCTTTGACACCTGTCAAAAATTTGTACAGCAGGACAGTGCCTCATGACACCTGTCAAAAATTTGTACAGCATGTCAGTGCCTCATGACACCTGTCAAAAATTTGTACAGCAGAATAGTATCTTATGACACCTGTCAAAAGTTTGTAAAGAAGGTTACTATCTTCATGACACCTGTCAGACTTGCAAGGTCTTTTTGTATTATTTACCTGCCAAACACGTGAACTGGTCCTGTTTATACCCGATGTGAAGACTGGGGCCTTACCGTCGGGAGTTTTAGCCCAGTGTTGACCCACACTCTACCTGGCTGGCTGCAGGGCAAACATCTTTTTTTTCTCTCTCTCTCTCTCTCTCTCTCTTTCTTTTCTTTCTGACGTTAGCCAGGGGAGCGAGAGAGCTTCTAATTAAGCTTTTTTTCTTTACCCCTTCAGCTTTCCTTTGTTGTCATGGCTATTGTCCCTCCTAGTATTGCCTAGAGAGAGGGAGAGAGAGAGAGAGAGAGAGAGAGAGAGAGAGAGAGTATTATTTTCGTACGATTACAAACGACGAGGTTTAACCTGGAAGGCAGGGCTGGCGCGTAGCGCTCACCGTAGGAAAAATATTACAGCGTTCCGAAGAGCGAATCGGTGTGGGTTACGTGTTGTCATGTGTTGTTTGTGAGGTGGAGAGGTTGTACGAGTGTGGACTGAAAGCCCGCAGCCCATGCTTGGATGTGGGGAAAGAAAAAAGACAGCTACTTGGGCCGAAAGAGTAATACTTGACAGCCACTGAAGTGCTGGCTCAATGAGCAGCCGTCACTAAACCTCGCGAGACCAAGTCGAATTGTGCCGGTAATATACCTCCCTGGTCGCTGGCTGTCCTCCCACCTACGAGGGAGAGAGAGAGAGCGAGCGAGAGAGAGAGAATGAGAAAGCGAGAGAGAGAGAGAGAGAGAGAGAGAGAGAGAGAGAGAGAGAGTTTCCCGGAGGGCAACGCTGGTTCTCATTAACTCTTTGAGGCCGGGAGAATCTGGCAGAGTAAGGTGTTAATCAAAGAAGCAAATGGTTCAGTACCAGAGGCTTTTCTGAGCCGTCTAACATTCACCAGTTCCTCTTGTGCCTTCAAGGCATTCAGCAGCTGGCCCTTTGTCTTCAAAAGAAAATCCATTCTCCCCTTTTTCTTTTTCTTTTTTGCTTTCATGCATTCACTTGCCTCTCCTTTGCTTTCATGCATTCAGTAGCTCCTCTTTTTTCGCCTTCAAGCATTCAGCGGTTCCTCTTTTTGCTGTCCATCTGGTATCACTGGAAAGTGATCTTATATACGTATGTGAATTTCCATTCCGAGGAGACACTCGTTCATGCCTGTGGACCAAATCTGGTGGGCTTTTGATAGAGCGAGGTCGAGGACCAGCATCACTACCCACGTTTCTTGCGTTTAGTCGACAGAGACGCTGGTAACATATGTTTGGCTTCAGCTGATGTGATTCCTGGGATTTCCCTCAATTCCCGGATTGTTTCCCCAACGTGACTGACCGTCCGTCTGAGATATTTCACGATATTTACCAAAGGTCTCCTCTCTTCCCCTTGGAGAGGGTAGGCGCCAACTTACGAGTGAGTCTGTAGTGTGTATTTATGTGTATGTGAAGGAGGGAAGAGACGTTTGCGAGGTGGGTTGGGGATACAAGGAGAAGCCAGAGAGAAGGGAGACCTGATGGTCCATGACGAGGTCATCTGCCGAAGGGCAGTAACAGTGCCCATCAGCCTTAATCCATATAGATGGAGACAGAGTAGTGGAGAAGAGGGATTCTAGATGGGCGGCAGATTGTACATACGAACCGTTTATGATGAAAGAGTGTTCGCAAGGATGCAACGTGACCCGCAGGTCGCTTTCATGAGTGGAAAGGTTGATTAAGTAAGACGAAGTCGTCTGCAAGCTGCGGACGGTACGGTATACTGCAACAAGATATGGATAATTATGTATACTAATACCATGGCTTGTGTGAGGTACGGTGATCTGTGAATAACCAAGGCTCATACTCAACGAAGGGCTTGATGATATAGTCCCGCAACACGAAAATTACTCTGTAACCCACAACTTTCGAGTCTTCGTAAGAGTACAGCAAATAGAACATCGAGAATTACCACAGAGCTTGTGGAAAACAAGAGCAAATACCACCACAGTTTATTCATAACAAAATCAACTGCGACGGGGGTTCGAGAAATGCGTCGGACCAAATCCAAACACATAAACAGACGCATCGTAACTTACGAGTTTTGAAAGTTACCCAACGATGGTCCACAGGCACGAGAGCAAAGCAACGGGTCGACAGGTACGCTTTACCACCTGTGAGATGTAGACACTGAGTCCGGTCGGGTAGGATGTAGTAATTAAAAACAATCTACTTTTCTTGCCTTAGGTGTCTTGTGTGCAGACAGGTGGTATCGCCCAGGGCGGTGCACCTCGTGCGGAACTCTTCCTGCGTGCAGAGCTGTGAGGACCTCCCGTGTTGTGGGTGGTGGTTACCGCATACGTAATAGAGCCATCTGCCGGCAAGGGGGGGGGGGACTGTACCTCCGTAATCACCGAAGGTGACTGAAAAGGACATTATACTCATTAGATATTAATGATTTCCAAATACAAATCTTATGTCATATTATTTTCATGAAAGTGGATGACTTAAACCTTCTCGAATATATTATAGAATACAGAAAGCAGAATATTGAACGTTTTAGAATATAGAGGAGACATTGTATAGCGGTCTCGAGCGGGGAGCAACAGAGAAGTTGTGGGTTGTTGGCACCTGAACCATCCACGTCTGTGCTGGTAAACCTATCAGGGCCTTATGTTGTCCAGTGTCATTAGGGTCATTCCCCGTTTGCTGCCTCATGGGGAAACAAACCCTCTGGCTCGGAAGTATTATAGCATGTCTTTTCACCTCGCCCTAGGGACTGTCAGGAGCCATTAATGGAATTAAATGCAATCAAATTAAATTCACTGTCACGGTATTTAGTTGCATATAATTATGTTAATTACGACACAATTTCATTCTCGGGTATTGTAGGCAGTGTGCACGTATGACTGTGCAGGATAGTGTGCACTCCTCATGATGTAGTGTACCCAACTCTGTGTGTAGGCTAGTGTGCACGTCTTATTCTGTAGGGTACTGAGTACATCTCCCCGTGTAGGGTAGGGTGGATGTCTCATTGTGTAGGGTAGTGTGCCTCTCTCACTGTACAGGGTGGAGTGAAGATCTCATTGTGTAGGGTAGGGTGCATGCCTCATGATGTGTAAGATAAGGTGCACGTCTCATAGTGCAGAACAGCGTGCACGTATGATCATATAGGGCAGTGTACATGTCTCGCTGTATAAGGCAGCTGTGCACGTATGATTGCGTAGGGTAGTGTGCACGTCTCACTGTACAGTGTGCATACTTGTCTCATGGTGTTGGTAGTGTGCACGTCTTCACCTCCTGCCTTCTCCTCTTGTACGTCTCCCGATCACTCGTACTTCTTCTCTGCAGATAATGCCCAAACACCTCCCTTCCCTCTTTCAGAAACAACTAAACTTCCTCATTCCACCGCTCACGACCCTTTCTCACACGCCTGCATACCACTCACTTCACACTTCTCTCGCACGTGTCAGCACTACTTTCCAACATACCAGCCATTCCACAGCCACTCTCTTAGTTTCCTTCACTCTTACCTTTTTTGACATTCCTCATCCACTGTCTCCTGCTATCTCCTCCCACAAGCCTCACTTCCATGCTCACTCACTATCAACACCCTCTTCCCACTTGTATAGTTACCTCTTTTTCTCAAACTTTTACAAACTTACACCCTCGCCTCCACCAAGAAGTGATCACACATCCCACCAGCTGCCCCTTACAACAAGTTTACAACCAAAAAAATTCTCTTTATAACGGCTATCCATTAGGACGTAATCCAGTAATACCCGGTCACCGTAGCCCCACTCACCCAAGTAATCCCATGTTTGTCTCTTTCTTTAAACCAGATGTTCTTGACCACCTATCTGTATTAGCACACAGCTCCACAACCTTTTCGCCATTTTCATGCTATTTAACAACGGGTACTTCAACACACCATTTATAACCTCAACTACTATATCAGCCACTCTTGCATTCACTCATTCTCTCGCATTAAAGTTGCTGACGCTCTCACTCACCTCCTCCCAAAACACTCGCCTCTCTTCCGTACTCCTCTTGCTTATAGGTGTATGTAATCATTAACAGTCACCCATCTCTCGTAATCCACCGTTCACCCACATCAGTCTGGGGCTCACTTCTTTACACTCTTTAAAACAGTCGCACAACTCCTTCAGCATTAGCATGCCACCCTGTCCTTTGCTCTCGCCTTCACACAAAGCTCAGACTTTACTCTTTGGTCATTGCCAAACAATTCTTCCCCCTTCCCCTTGAGCTTAGTGTCACGCAAAGCCAGAACATCCAGGTTCCTCTCCCTAAACATACAGTACTACCTGCTGTGTCTCTTTCATCAACTCTTGACCGTGTTCAAGCATATTCAACCATCCCAACCTAAGCCGTCAAGAAGGAGGAGCACTCCCCGCTTGGCTCCTCCCGTCCCATCTTTTAGAAACTGAAATACGAGAGGGGAAGGTTTCCAGCAACCCCTCCTTCCCTCCCGCTCTAGCCCCTCTTAGTCGTCTTTTTCGACACGCGGGAAATATGAGGGCAGAATTCTTTCTACCCTATCCGTGGTGATATATATATAAAGTGAGTGTATGTGTGTGAGTATGCGTGTGTGTTTGTGATTTCTATTTCTGTGTTACGGGGAGAGAGTTTTGTACTCCTTTTGGCCCATCTGTCAACCTTGTATGTATAAAGTGTGTGTGTGTGTGTGTGTGTGTATTGAGGAAAAGTTAGTTGCGTAGCTCAATCCTCGATAGCCTACCACACATCCTCAACACAGGGTGAAAATATATAATCGTCTTTTTTGTGGGAGGATGGAGAGTGAGTGAAGCATATGATCAGCTAAAAGGGATTTGGTAAATTGGACGAAATTAATTGGTGCAGAGCGGACCACTTGGCTTCCGCAGAGATCTTTGTACAGACTTGCCAAAGGAACGCCCGTCATTTTTACGGAGTCTGAGAGATTTTGAAAAGACACATTTATATATCTCTTTAGATCATTGGATGGTTATAGTAGTAGGATTTATGAACGAAGTGGATGGTTATATTACTGGGATTTATGAAGGAAGTGGATGGTTATATTACTGGGATTTATGAAGGAAGTGGATGGTAATATTACTGGGATTTATAAACGAAGTGGATGGTTATATTACTGGGATTTATGAAGGAAGTGGATGGTTATATTACCGGGATTTATGACCGAGCGATCTTACCATCAGGGTAATCTATACTCAGGATGAACGTTTAGCAAAATTCTACTGTTCATCCAAGAGCCTTTGGCCGACTACACTCACAAAAATGAACCCAGAATCGAAAGCTTCGTACAATCAAAACCTCGGCCGAGCAATTCGAAAATGACCGATGGTAGCTGGCGGTGAGTGGTGGGGTGGACTGGTGGACTAAACACCTCTCTCTGTCTCCTCCCTCCCTCGATGCTCAAGCGTCAAGCATCCACAGAAAAATAGGACAATACACGAATCGCGGTACAAAATTATACACAGAACTAAACACATTACAAAAAGATACCCGTTGAACCACCTACACACTGAACCATATTTGTGTGATTACAACTTCTAGCAACTAAGGCACTTTTCAAAGTCAAAATTTATGTACCATAAGAAAACAGATTTAGTTGTAGACTCTCAGTGCATACACAAGCCACTTGTCGGAACTTTGCTTATCTATAACTGAGAGGAAAAACAACTTCAAGTTGTCAACATTTCTGAAGGTTTGTGCTACATCTTCGCTTTACTCTTGTCTGTCACTGTCAACAGTTGCATAAAATGGTGTTGAGCTGTCTGGGCTGTCCATGCAAGAGCAGGCATCATATCACGGGAGACCAGCCAAGAGAAAAAAGAAATTACATAACTCACTACAGTTTTCGTCACTGCAAAAGTGTGGTTTGTCTCACAGATGAACTGGAGAACACTCGTTTGGGTTCGAGGGCTCAGGTCTCTCCTTTCCTTTATCCAGTTCTCCCGGGGGACCCGGGAAACTAGAGTCTGCTTTGTGAATTTTGCACCATAATGACGTCTGGAACTGGACCACAAGGACATAATACCTTGAAGGCGTCTTCCGCTGGTGGATGCATATGGTTCCTCTGTTGTGGAAGCCAAAAGGTGCTTTAGTTCATCAGGTGTGATACAATTTTCGATTCGTTTTTCAAGAGAAAAATAAAAAAACTGCAGATTCAACTGAGCATAGCCGAGTGCTGTGATCAGGGATGAAGACACACTAAATTTAGAGATCAATATGTACACAGTTGATGAAATTTACCAGGACGCTTTCCACTCTTTTAGACTGCGTTTGGCGTGTCCCTTCCAGTCGGTGATTGGACTTCTGACAGACACTATCACACCTGCTCACACCAGGCCCCTGTATCGCTAAACATCACAGTAATCCAAGAGTGAGAGCTGGGAAGATGAAGGGTGCGCGGGGCACCATTCTTGTGTCAGCCCCATATTATGTGGGGACAAGATGTCGCGCCACAACCACTGCATCACCAGCGCTGCTCTGTAATTTCACGACGTCTTTTATACCAGTTTGTAAACCTTCACGAAGAGGACGATGCTTTCGCCCTGATGGAGAGGAGATGGTCCCCTGGGGGCAATCTGTTCGCTCACAGGTACAGCCGGAGCAGCAGCGTTGGCAGAAGCTCTTCACGAAAGAGTCGGTATAGTTTTGGCGCATCAGGAGTGACGGATGCCAAATGACAGGGAGCCTTTTCACCAGCATTTCGACGACGGCGTTCCATCTTCCGTATTGCGTCTTCCTTGTCTTGTCTATCAGGTGCAGCTGTTGCAGTATCTGCTCCACGACCCTGGCCATTTAGGAGTCTCTCAATCTTCGTCAAGTTTACAGGCTTTTCTCTTTCAGACATCTGTATGTCCCTTTACTCTCACCAGTCCAATCCATGAGTTTTGCTCTCTTCCACTTGGACAAGGAGCCTCGCTATGACCCAGTGGTCTGTTGCTGTTTGAATACCTGTGTATTTCCTTGTAGGAGTCGTGGGGAGGAAACTATCACCGTAGTTTGATGGGATGTCCTCGAGGTATATTCTAAAAGTACCGGACCACAACCACAACCATCTACTCCTGACTACATTTGTGCCAAACCTCTTTTACAAAAACGTGTTGTTTACAAAAGGGGGATGACTCCTGAGTCCTTACAGCTGAGTGTACAGCCCACCTGAAGGACAACACTATATTCCAAATATTCCTAAATTGATATGATTTGCCCAGAAACATTATCACATTGATCTCATTTTAACTTTACATATTCTATCATGAATTTACTAGGTATATTAGTGATTTCAATGTGCTGAAATTATTCTATTACCGGTTACGTTAGTGGCACCCCACGCTGTCGGAAAAATATAGTTTCATTTCACTCAAAAATACATTCTCAGCGATCACTTACTTTCAGGAGTGTGAAAGGCGTGCACGGGATAGAGTGAACTAGATCGGTGTGGTATACAGGGGGCGACGTGCTGTCAGTGGACTGAATCAGGGCATATGAAGTAGCCGGGGCAAACCACAGAAAGGTCTGTGGGGTATGGTTGTAAGTGAGGGGCTGGAAAGTGGAAGCGAGCGAATGAAGCTTTTATTCATCTGTTCCTGGCGCTGCCTCGCGAACACGGGAAACGGCGAACAAGTATATTCATCACACGCTACAATTTTGGGCCTTTGAAGTTTCCAATAAGAAAAGTATTTTTTGTACTCTAGCGGGTGTGTGTTTCAGACAAACAAACTGAGAGGAAATAAAAGATCGTAAGTGGGATTGAAAATACGTTTGAACGTTTACACCAAAATAACTGAGCTGAAAATTTCCTTCCATTTTTCGTTTTTTTTTTTTTTCTCAGGCTGAGGAAGAAAAAGACAAGAGAAAATGAGAGTGTTTTCTGACGTCAAGGATGCGGCCCGGAGTGCTTTCTGATGTCAAGCCTTCAGTACGTTGCTTCTTAAACATTCTCTGTGAAGTATTTGCGATTTTTTTCTTCTTCTTCACCGGGCGTATATGCAGTGTGAGCGAATGTGGTCTTAAAATGAACTTGAACACCTGAACGCTGTCCAGATATTTTCCGACGGGCGGCCACAACATGACGCTGAAGGACTGAAAGAGAGGGAAGTTTTGCCTTTGAGTTCTTAACGCTTAACTTCACATTCCTACCTCCAGTGTCAACTACACTTACTTCATCTTTACTTCGTGTGTTCCACCGTCACTCCACTTTCCCTTACTTTGCTATCCATTTCTGCCACTGCTTTCAAGGGGATTGCATCTCTCTCGGTAGCATTAAGGCCAGTCCATTTCCCATGGATTTTGGAGTGTGTGTGGACATTTGGAATTCAGTGATTTTTATGTCTCCATCATTCTTCCGTTCTTCAAATGTGGGCAGATTAAAAGACACCCCTTCCCTCTTCATTCTCAGCGTTATTCGGTTTTGATACCATCCGCGCTGCATTCTGCTGGACGTCCTCTAGCAGCTCTATGTCCCACATTAAGCAATGGGACCAATAAGCTGAAGAACATTACAGCTTGGGTCGAACATACGTCAGATATATATTTTCAAGCTTGTGATTCTCCTTATACTTCGAGAAAATTTTGCGTGACTAAATGAATATATATATTCACTTCTCTTGCACTTTTCCTGCCATGAGTCAGTGGCAATAAATTCATCGTCTAATGTACAAAACACTGATTCTTATACTTTTCTAACATAAAAAAAAAGTCTGGTTCTCGAAACCCTTACGTTCTATTGCTATCACTACACTTCATTAAACTGCGAACAACAAATGGAGGATTTTGATGTGTTGCTTAATGGTAGGTTGTACATACAAATACATGTATAAGTATAGATTTACATGTGAACACGTATGAGTGTGTATATGTAAGGCTAATTAACATACTTATAAAAAGTTTTATATATAATCTAATGAGCATCATCATTATTAGTTCATGATTTTACCGTATTATAACTCATCAATTATCAATCCTCCCTCCCCCCCTCAGCAGTATAGGCAACTCATATGCACCCAGCAGCGCCATGTACTGATTCCTTGCCAGAGAACGTAAACGCCTAAGTAATGTGTGCGTTATTTTCCTCGATTTCTTTCTACGACGCCATGGATGGTGGTAACCTCGGAAGCAGCCTAGACACAGCTCATTGGCCACATGTTACGGTCATGACCAAGGCAGCTCAGAAGTTGCTCAAGTTCTCCGTATATAAATCATGACCCGGGTTCGAATCCTGGGCCGCATCGAGGTGAATTGCTCACGTCGATTTCATATGGTATACCCTGTTCACTCAGATCTGATAGCTGGACGGACACAAAGCTTAGCTGCTATTGGCGGACACAAACAGGTGAAGGGTGTGCGAGGAGTAGGGGAGTCACTTTGGTTACCAGACAACAATGAGTGGCCGCCTGGGAACATCTCCGGCCAGACGGTGGCGACCCGGCTCGAGTTAGGCTGCTTTAATAGCCTAGCCTACTTTTTACTGCCATCTATTGGTTTACTTAGATCATGGATCTGCATTAATTAGGATAAATCTAAGATATTTCTTGATGTTCTATGATTATTAGACGTAATTACCGCCGGTTAAGACTTTAAGATGTGACAGTTGTTATAACACGTCTGTGCCTCATCCACCTGTTCTGTAAACGCAATACCTTACCTGTTCACGACACCTGTCAGGTCTGTTACATCGTATTATAATGAAAGGTTTTTTCATGATATCATCACACTGGAGTAAGAAGGTGTGAAATAAAGAACCACAAACTTTTAAATAATGGGGAGCAAGTTGTAGTGTCGGCAGACTTGGACATGCGCCGCTCTAGTTTCCCGCCATTTCTTCATTTTCAAATATTTCCTCAGCCAGAAATAAAACGAAAAAATAGGTGGTATTTTAGGAATAATATTTGATTGATCGTGTATCTCCCGAAATACAGTGGCCAATGCAAAACGCATCGTGGCGAATAGATATAAGAATATTAAAATGATCTGAAAGCGCATGTAGTGCGCCGGTGCCAGATGTAATCCCTTTGAACTCCTAATGTCGAATTTGCCTATTTTTTTCTTTGAGTCATGTAAAATAAAGCAAGACACAAATGATTTACAAAAAATGCTGTAAACTGGCAAGTAATAATTATTTACAAAATTATGATGACTGGCAGAAACCAGTATTTACAGTACGAGTCCAAACAATTGGCAATTTTGCTTTTATGGGACAAAACACGTAACCTTGTTGAGTGAAAACATCCTATACGCCGGCATTTACTTCAAACGTCACTCATCGTTTTATAAAACTTTATAGTCAACTTTAATTACCTTTGATAACGGTAAACTTTTTAAGCTTATTTTTACCTCTTTAGCTTCGGAAATTATTATTCTATATTTAAACTAGCTGCTTATAATGCAAGAAATTTACACACACACACACACACATATATATATATATATATATATATATATATATATATATATATATATATATATAT
>JAYMFT010136506.1:0-12920 GCA_038088735.1 Panulirus argus
ATATATAATTTCTTACGCTCCCACTTTGTACGTGACTACCAAAGGCTCTATACATTGTGCGTAGGGAACTAGAAAGACTTTCAGTCTACCATCATGATGACAGATGACGGGTAGGGATGACAAATGACAGAACAGGAATGACAAACGACATGGAATTGATAAAACACATCCTTATTCGATGCAAATCTCATCTCCTTCTCCGCTCTTTTGTGGAGAAGTTAAATTTTGAGCAAGTTCTAGAGCTTGAAGATCAGTCACACCGAGGACACTGTACTGTTTCCAGAACCTGGATAGCATGTATGCCTACAGCACTGGGTGAAAACTGTGAAATTAATCGTAGAAATTCAGAACTAGAATCCTGTGAGAACCACACTTCATCAGCCCACCAAGCATAATCCACGGCTGTCTGCATCTTGGATTCCCAGATGAATACATTCATAACATTCACTAGTAATGAGCAAATAAGATTAAAAATCGGTGAATAACTCTAGACATACATCAGTAACGAAGGAGAAACCTTTAGAATGTGAGGTAAAAGGAAATACATAAGACACACCGTGGTATATCTTTGACTGCAGTCAATAAAGGAACCGCTCTGGTCCACGCAAATAAGTGACCGGCAAAAACTTCGGGTCTGCTTTCTTCATTTACGTCCAGTTGTTTTGCACGGTTGTCTGAGCACCATCTCGTGTCCTGTTCTTGTTGCTCCTGCTCTCAACTGTCACACTAAGCCATAAAAGACCCACCGTAGCGTCACGTTGCAGTGTTGTCTCCAAAAAAGAAAACACTCAGTATGACAATCAGTATGTCCCCATTTTTTACGCTCTAGATGAGCACCACACCTGGGATCCTTCCACTGAGTCTAGACAGACAAATAATTACAGGATAAAAATGCAGGTCTGCTGTGAGGAGAGGCGCGCCATCTTGCTGCGTTCCAGCGACAAATCCCGTCGCATCTGCTCGTCATTTAGAACATCATATCATAGTAGGCTGGACTCCAGACAGAACAAAAACCAGTACAGTCCCTGCTATGAGTCAGTCCCGCATCTGAAGTGTGTTAAGGGTCCTGGTTCACTCCCCTACCATAGGATGACATCGGTAAGTCCCACATAAAGACACATCTGACAGCAGCACCAAAATGTCAACACATTAGATCCATTGAGCAAACAAGGGTAGTGAGGAAGTAGAAAACATTCGCTATTGTTAATCTGTTTTTTTTTTTTATCATTTTCAGAACATGCAAAACTGATGAGTGTTTCTTGTCTAAAATAAGATGTTATGACTGCAGAGCTCTCATAAAACTATATCAAATAGGTTCATTTTTCACGCGAAAAAGAATATATGAAACCAGTTGTTGAACATCCTCAACTTCCGAGCTTAAAGGGAAGTCTGTGGATCGAGGCTTTAATCTCATAAGACAGTTATTTGCTTAAATGTAAATTAATGACTGATAACACAAGGCAACGGGAGCGACCAGGCGTGTATAAAACTGCAAACAAAATGTTCGGAAAGCGGTTTTTACGCTCCATATACTGACGTCTTGTCTGGCTCAGCGTCAGGCAATATCCAGCAATGTGTTGTGCCAAATATGAAAGTCTGGCTTTCGCGGAATCTAGTTCTTTCTTTTTCCGAATTGTCGAAAAGGACGTGTCCTTCCCCAACATAAGATTGATCTCAGATTTATTTCAGACTGGAAAAGCCTCTCTTTACGGACTTGTATGTTTGTGACGTAAGAGGAAGTGTTTGTCCACGGTCATTGCTGCACATCATCGATCAGATTTCTTATTCCCAAAGAAAGAAAAGATGATGACCACTTTTTCTGAAACACCGGACGACACAACGGTAGATACGTCAGATATCTCAACCACAGATATCTCTACCTGTTTCGATACTGCCTCACACTTTTGGACTCCACATTCGGACAACTCAACCCATTGGCTCTGGTACCGGCCCTTCCTGCTGCGGTGGTAGGCGCCATACACCATACACCAGCCAGGCAGTGCGAGGTAAGAAAGAGAGCTCCCTGTAACTCACGTCTCTAGCAAAGAAAAGGATCTTAACGGAACCGTAAGTAAACTGGATCGTCCGACGCTCCGGGGAAGGAAGAACTGTATGGCCTCTGGACAATGTCTGTCGTCTCAGTGCTCGGTCAGGACCGGGGAGCAGCGGACCCGCAGGAGTCCTGGAACTTCAGACGGTGGGCCTATGGATATCTGACCTTTTGGACGACAGAACTGTTTATATTTGAACTTTGTACGACAGGATTGTGTGCACTTTATATGAACTTTGAACGACGGGCCTCTGTATGTACGAACTTTGGATGACAGTCCTATGTACGTATATCTGAACTTTGGATTACAAGTTTGAATGCAGAAATTGAACTGAATCTTTTCATTTGCATGCATTAGTATTTTATACGTCTAACGCATGTGAAATATATAAATATAATTTATGTATATGGAACGTACAATGTATGGACATGTATGTTCATTTTATATATAGTGTATGTATCTTCCATGTACTTTTTATGTTGATTGTATCCATAATGTTTCTATGATATATGCATGTCTTACGTATATTCTATGTACAATGTACATATATCATTTGGATATTTCTTGTATTAATATGGATATTGTATGTATATTTCCGCATTGATATATGGATCTCACATGCATAACATCTGTGTAATGAATAATTACTGTATGTATACTGTGTTTGTCATGTAGGAATATCATATTGATAATCCAGGGCTATTCAGCACACGTGTTAAAAGTAAGGTAACAAAGATAATAACCGGAAGCTAGGATCATAAGACGTAACCGATAACTAACGTAACAAGTGCAGCAACACAAAGCACTGTCTCGGGCACAACTGACCGTTTGACCTAACTTCATCCTCTGGCCTGACCTCCCAGGAAAATGTATAACGTTACAGCCCTAGTACAGCCGACCTTTAACCTCTACGCACGTGTTACCTCGCCTGTGTATATCCTCTATGTTGTGGTCAGATATTTTCTAACCTTTGACCTTAGTGCAGGAACAGATATCTCAAACCTTTTGACCTTTCGTGAGGCTGGGTGTGGTAGACTGGGTCTATGTGGTGGGCGGAGGAGTCGTTGGGTGGGAGTGCAAAGGACATTGAGGCAGGGGGTGGTGGAGATGGAGATCAGGAACAAGGTTAACTGGGTAAGGTTGTGTAGTTCCAGGGTCAACTTGTGTCATGAGAAACTTACTGGACATACACACACACACACACACACGAGACGGGGCTCTACGAGTGTATAACTTCCTCCCCGAACAGTAGATGTGGGTAATAACACGCACACACAATGATAGCAATGAAGGACAATCAGGATAGTACATGGAGCAGTGAAAGACACATTAGTCAGAGATGGTAACGTCCTAATAATGGAGAATTTCATTCTTAGAAAATAGACTGGAGGAATTCGGATTCTCATAATGATAGGAAGTCATGGAGACACGAATTAAATATCTAGAATGTATGTAAGAAAATTTCCTATACCAGCATGTCAGTGAACACTCTGATGAGATGGGCTGGTATACCATCATTGCTAGATTTTTCATTCCTACATCCTAGCCTGCATGTTAAGAATATCATATAAGATTAATCAAGTGGAAGAAGTGATCATGTAGTGCTTAAGTTTGATTATGTTTTAAATGTGGATGTCATGGAAGCAGCGATGAGACAAAATGTCAAGAATAAACTACATAAAACTCATAACTTTCTGTGGTAACTTGAAATGGGAAATGTAGTTCAGTAGCCAGGAACCGGGGCACTGTGGGAAAAGATTTTGTGAGATTTACAATGAAGGAGCGGGATCCTGGATGCCTCTAGCCTCATGTACAGAGGGAAGGATAAGAAACATGCACAGATGCTTTGGTAACTGACGTCCAAAAAGCATGGGAGCCAAATTTGAGATGTTCAGTGACGAAGATGTGGTCTTTACTCTCTAGTCATCCAGCATTTGAGAGATATCTGAGAGCATGGAACGAGTGCATCAGGATAATAAAGGAGGAACAAAGAAACTCTGAAAAGAATATTGTTGACAGGGTAAACTTTTCATAAAGTCATCATGAATAAATTGTCAGTTAAAGAGGAATTAATCAGGCTAAGTGATTCAGGTTGATGAGTGTAGAGAATGATGTTAGGATTTGTGATGAACTAAATCAAATTTTACTTTTTTTCGCAGTTGAAAACACAATCGCCCCAACATCAATGAGAAGGGATGGGGAGGAGATCTGAAGAGGCGCTGCAGTATCTAGAAGGGACATTGATAGAATGCTATAGGGTTTTGGTCGTCACAAGGCCCTTAGGCCAGATGAAATTTCACCATATCTTCTACCTCTGAATCTTTCTTCGGAAGAGGTAGGGAGAGAACAGCTTGCTGAAAGAGATCTGAAGAATTACATTGATTATAAGATTGGTGGATGAATGGTGTAAACTAAATGAGCAAATAGTATTTGTGGACTGACAGAGAATTTTCAGAAGTTGTGTGTTTATAAAATATGTTCAAGAGATGACACCACACGAGCGTAAAACTCTCTCATGCTAGAGAAACAACATATTGGTAATTACACACACACACACACACACACACACACACACACACACACACACACACACACACACACACACATGTACAAAACAGGACAAACACACATTTCTCTGGTTGGAGAGAATTATTAGCGCCCAAATAAAAAGTGCAATATTTTTACCGAATGTTCCCATTACTAAGATTTAACATTTGTATCCCTAATATTCTCTCTCTCTCTCTCTCTCTCTCTCTCTCTCTCTCTCTCTCTCTCTCTCTCTCTCTCTCTTCCCACCTCTGTTCCCACATCACACGTCCCTCAGCACATCAGTACACCTATATATGCCATCTACAGTAATAATCATATTCATCACATGCAGACTTGACTATGTTTATCAAGCAAAAATAATATCATGATTCCTTACAACAACAATCAACCGTCACTGGAGGGCATATGAGGAGAGTCACAGGTGAATTATTTGCTTCAGTTCGAGTTCGGATGGCGAGACGAGCATCACTAGAACTGTTAGCCTTGAGGCGTCCTTGTAAGCTGAGTTAGTTAAAACTAGGATGTGGGTAGCAAGCAGTGTGGGTGATAAGCCGGAGTGCTTGTACACCTGCAGGGTTAATGGTTGGGGACCTACGCAAGAGAGAATGAGAGACGAACAGGAAGAGAGAAAAGGAAAGTTAAGAGTGTGGGATATGGACATGGAAAGAGAAGAGATAGGGCAAGAGAGAGTGGGAGACGAACAGAGAGAGTGAAGAGAGGGGACAAGATAGAGTGAGAGACGAATAAAGAGAGAAAAAGGAGAGAGCAAGAGAGAATGAGACAGTCACCTTGAGTCAAACAACCCAACACACTGACTCATAGACAGAAAGGCTGACTGCTAACTATAAACACTGGAAGGCAACATGTTCAGGGATATACATCAAGAATTAATCAGCGGACAGTAAGAGACAGCTCTCAAGAATCTGACAAAAGAAATTTATAAGACAGAATAAGAGAGATTTCTGGGGAATGTAGAAAAAAAAAGTATGTGTACAAATAAACACAAGATCACGCCCGTTGAATAATGTTTGCGTCTTCTCTGGCGGAGCCGGGTGGTTGGGTGAATGTCATCAAACTGCCTCTCCTTTTCTTCCCGCCATTCTCGCCCCACCACACTCCCCGAGGAGGGCTGGAACCATAACAGTGGAGCTCTTGAGGAAGATATCTCGATGGTCTGTATACTGCAGGCATGGCCACGACCCACTGTTATCTGACCTCCACGACCCACAGTTATCTTCCTCCCTGACCCTCACCATAAACCTAGCCTTGTCGCCTTCCTCCCGCGTCTCTAGTGGGCATCTGGCATAGAGCGAACCTGTGGGAAACTGTGAAGTTCAAAGACTGGAAGTTGGTCAGTTGTAAAGGCTGGTCTGCCCAACTCCTAAACCGGAAAGCAGCTGGGCTTCGACAAAACAACATATCAAGGAACGAAAGATAAGAATTTGCTGAACTGAAACGATAAAACAGCCATATCTAAAAACTAGTAGTAAAGACATTTATTGTATCTTTCTCGTCGGTGAGAAACATAAAGGAAACTGTACTGAAACATGTTGAAATGTGAATTGCTATCAACATGATCTTGCTAAAGGTAAGATTGTATTCAGAAGATAGTGTTTCAGAACTTACCGAATCAGCATTGGTGACGCGCTAACATGCCTGAACGTGTCTGGACACCACGAGATCAGGTGAGCTATGACGCGAAGGGTTCCTTACCACTAACGACCAGCCTCCCTTTAGCTCCATCTGTGTCTGTGTATGTCTCTTTATCTGTAATTGACAGTGTGTCTGTCTGGCCTTATTTTCCCTCCTGTCCCAGTGTTGTCTGACTGTTCAGCTTTATGTCTTTGTACTTCTGTGCCTCACAGTCTTTATACATAACCGACAATGTATGTGTCTCCGTAACAGTATTTCTTTCAGCACATATGTACATTAGCCATTTGTATGACCGTATGATCTGCGATGTCTGGTATCTCTATATCCTTTCAATGCCTAATTATGAACGTCCGTGTTTACCAACACGGACCAGTCAAACTTTTTGAACAACAAAAAGTTTTCAAAATTACTCACATAAGGACGTACAGTGAGTCCGGACGTACCTTACCCTGCACCTCGCCTCTCCTCTATGACGGTGAGGGCGGCTACGTGCAAGATTCCCAGACACTCATTTTTCACACTCTTCTTTCACCGAGCAGGCTGGAAAATGACAACTTGGTGCATTCCTTTCCACTGTCTGTCCTGTTCTTCCTTCGGCCGTATCTGTTGCCTTCAACACGGACCTGCACGACTTTTTACGAGGTCTGAAGAGCGTGCCAAATATCCAAAACCATCGTTTTGTTTAAAGTATAGACTCCCGAACGAACCCAACATGGCGTTCTTTCCAGACTTGTATATTCTCAAGGCTTCACAATCAGTGCCAGGAATACTTAGGCATCAAGGGAAGTCTTTGTTTTCGAAAACCCTATTTCAACCATTTGAATGTGATTTTTCTTTATGATTTCTTTCTCCCAGAGGCTCTTGATTTTCGAACTGCACGTATTCCCCAATGATGATCCTGAGTTACTGAGTCACTGTAAATGCTGACGACTCACCACACATCGCTAAATTAAGATTTTCCTCTACGTTTGGTTTACTAAGGAAGGTGTAATGCGCATGTGAATGTCTCTCCCACAAGACGATGTTTTACTGGTAATTTCCCACACTGGTTTGTCTGGACATGATCTTGCTTCCTGAAGCTGGTGCTTCTTGCTTACTGTGAGATCAGTCTAGTCAATGATCCCTCATTACTGATCTTTTCTTAAATCAGTCCTCAACAGGTTCCCAGGTAATGCTGAAATTTGTGAGAAATATAAGGAATGCTGAGATTGACGTCCTCTAGGATGACCAAGACAGATTCTAGCTTTGCTTAAGCGCGTTGTTTATGAAGCTCAATCCTGCTGAAGGTAAGAAACGCGAGGCACAGCGGCAGAAGGCAGGATAGCGAAGTAAGAAGACAGACATGATAAAAGCCTTTAAGATTTTAAATCGATATAATAATGTCGACAATAATCAACGCTCTCAAGCAAGAAATTTGTTCGAAAAACTCTGAAGAAATATTCTACAGTGACAGATTGATGAAGAAACGGAGCACGTGAAAAGACAGTGACTGTGGAGAGCATTATGAAATATAGAAGGTTATCATGGCAGTAAAGAAAACTCTAGGGTTCTCAACGGAATTAATATATACCCTGCAATATAAAGAAAAGATGTAATCCCAAGTAGTTAAACCCTCTTCCCTCATACACACACACATATGCACGCGCGCACTCTAAAGAAAAAATCCAACAAAAGTAATGGGGGATGTATCTTATAAAGACGACTTCTAACATTCAAAATCACACTTTTCCAGTCGACAATGCCATTTCTAGTAACATAATGTTCGCCTTTGGAAAAAATCATGTCTATAAATTGTCATGACAACACTAATGTGACCCAAATTTAAGTCCATTCTAAAACATTTTAAATAACTGATAAACTTTGCAAGAGTTAGTGTATGCATCTCTGGACCAAGACTTCTAGTCATGCTCCTAACCCTCCCACCTGAACAAGCTCATAAAGAATGAGAAAGATGGTGAACAGCAAGCCCAAAAGCCACCCACACAAAAACTGCAGGGGTAAGGACATCACAGCCAGAGACCTCCCACGTCAAGCTGACCGTAAAGAACACTAGAGCCAAGGGCTACCCACGCTAAGCGTGTAGGGGAAGAACACTGGAGCAAAGGGCAACCCACGCCAAGCTTGCAGGAAAAGAACACCAGGACCGGAAGGGGCCAGTGTTCAGTTCCTCCTGGACAGAAAAACCGTTCCTCTCTGCCAACACTCACTTGGTCCCTCCCCACACCTCCACAACCCCCACTTCCTTCTTCTGCGCACCTCGCCTCTCACATTCATCGCTGCAGACTTTTATCTAGTCTCTTTCTGGCTTCTCTCTTACCAACTCCCTTACTTTTCCTGGTAATCTGTTATTTCTATGAACTTATTTTATGGTATAGACTACCCCATGGATTTATATTTCTTAAGAGTGTGTGTGTGTGTGTGTGTGTGTGTGTGTGTGTGTGTGTGTGTGTATGTGTGTGCGCGCGCGCGCGCGTTTGTGTGTCTGTGGAAGTGGATATATATCTTTGTATTTGTCTCGTCTTTTTCCGTGAACTTGATATATTTCAAACCAACTTCTGCTTTAGGAAGTTCTCCATCCTTTACTGATATCCATATTATCGTGAGATACTTCACAGCGTTTTCATACGTTGTTATCAGATTGCTTTAACTGATCATTGGCTCAGTTTGTCAAAGTTATGAGGGGTTGTTCCGCTGTTTATAAACAGCAGTCAAGTGATAGTCCAGTGAGACTCATTGCAAGTCCAGCCTTGCGCAAAGGCCAAGATAGTAGGGCATTCTTCTCGTCAAAGGCTTCAAATGCTTGAGGGCACGACATCCAAAGTCATGATACATGCCTTTATTCCCCCCATTTACCGTGGGGGCTACCAGCAAAGAAGGTCGATCTGTCCTCATATTCTGATGCAGACTTTTGTCTTCCTTCCTGGAGGAAACGGAATGACCCGTTATATCGGCTCTAAGCTTCTCCACCGTCTGAAGTATTTCCTCTGAGCATACAAAGTTTTTCTGACCATTTTCAGTTCATTATTACTATCAATACAATGTCATGTGCCGTAATTTTCTTCTTGAACAGGTTCTTACGGACTAACTCCGCTCTTGTAAATCGTATGAACATGGCAGTAGGTGAACGGTAAGATTTTTATATATGAGTTTAAGAAATATCTTCCATTAATACACAAAAATTAATCATATACATGCTAACACGCACATACATACACTGAACAATAAGACTGTGAATGCCAGATGATGAAAAGGCCACTTGATTGTCTAAAACGTATACTAATGGCAATTACACACACACACACACACACACACACACACACACACACACACACACACACACACGTCACACATGTAATAGACTGTACGAATATGTAATAAATTGTGGAAAAATTTACATGTAATACCTTTGATCTTGATGCCCCACCTCTGTCTCATCCATCCCGAGTTGTAGTTCATTGGTATTCGTCCAACGCTTGACAGGTACAGCAGTGTCTTAGCCACCACTGCAAAACAGGGACCAGATTATGGTCAACTGACACTTTATAGTCACAACAATATCTTGACAATCATTGCAGCATCTTGACAGCCACTATAATATCTTGACATCAACCGCAATGCCTTGACAGCCACAGCAATATCTTAACCACTGCAGTATCCTGACCAGGTTTACAGTGAAGTAGCACTTGACAGTTGGCTGAAGATTCTCATTACGTTTAACCTCCCAGCTGAGCCATTTGTCTTTCCTGCAATACCAGACTCTCTCTCTCTCTCTCTCTCTCCTCACTCTTCATTTACTCCCACATGTGTTGTTGTTCGTTGTAGCTGCTGGGCGCGTTTAAATATCGCTCACCATCGATTTCCGAAGCGAAGTTGGTAAAGACTAATATCACCTCCCAAAGTTACTTCATTGGTAGCGATGGTCGCCCGTTACTGGTAACTCCCCATACGGGGTTAAATCGACAGAACGTTGGCCAGTAGCGTCTGTCTCTCATTACTAGTAACTCCCCTCCCAGGGTTACGTCAGCAAGCAGCAAAAGCCACTCAGTACCAGAAGCTTCCCACTAAATAAACAAAATAGTAAAGTATAGCTCCATTCATCAGAAATCCAGTTAACCGAAGAGTCTGAACAACAGACAGTCACTTCGGTTGGAACTTTAAGGCCGATATGAATTAAAGCGGAACTGAACGTGATATGATTATCCTTTGTAATTCGACGTGCAGCCACCGCAGGGCGTTGGCAGGTGATTTGGTGTGTCCTGTGAGTCAGTAGGAGCGAGTAGTGATCCACTCTTTCCCTTTATTTGACGATAATGGCCACCTTATCACGGTTTCCGGACACTCTGAACACGTCAGTGGTTTTTCTGACAAGAAAAGCTCACGTGTTGTTCCCAGCATTCGAACAAAAGTGAAATCAATTCACCGACTAGGGAAAGAAGAGTGGTTCAAGAGAGAGAGAGAAGAGGGGATGATGTATGCTTAACAGACAAGCTGACCTTTCATAACCTTGTGTTTTTCCAGGAAAAGATGGAGATCAAACCGCCTTGTTTTTCTGAGTTGGATGAGAAATTCTGAGCCGCAACATTGGCGTTGGCATGTAATGTGTTAACAATGAGATGACATCAACCAGTCCCAATCAGTCTCGTTTTCCTCTTCACCTGCTGCCAGGCCACCAAGCAACCACTAACACCACACAATAACTAGCAAGCCCAGGGGCACCTACAGACCACCGTTCACCACACAATAAACAAGAGAAAGTATTATAGCTCTATCACTTATGTATCTGCTCAGCACTCGGTGTCCTTATATCAAGCACCATCCAACCCTCTTGGTACACGACTGCATCTCTCTTATCCTCAACAGTTAGCTGATTTCTTTCCCCAGAAGGTACTGTACGTGTTCCCTGGTCATTTCCTCACCACCTGGGAAACTGAGTCTGACCAGACATTACATTTAGGGGAAAAAAAAAATCACTTGCCTTCCACGAATACATGAAATGCGTGATAGACTAGGTATACAACAGAGCAGAATTCCCTTTCCCTACTTGAAGTGAGCGGAAGTAACCACGCGAGTCTGCGGCTTGATTCGAGACCTGGAAAGCAGAAGAGTCAAGGAAAAATCGCCCGGCAAAACTTCCTACAAAATTTTTCATTCGATTCACTATAGAGTTTGTTTGTATGTACGTACATTCTCTCGACGCTATATGAACTTTTTTTTTTCTTTATATGAAAAGTTAAAAAAAAAAAGTTGAAAGTGAGGATAACATTTTGTGATATAGTCAGACAACTGACAGCTTAATATAGCAGGAATATGTATAACCATAGAATATATTGCTACAATTTCGTATCGATACTCACGCTTACAAACAAGGGCATAAATCAACAAATATACAAACGAAGGCACAGACAGACAAACGAACATCAAAGAAAATAAGCACACACACTCACACACACACACACACACACACACACACGTGTACAAACACACAAACACATACACACACATAAACACCCATACACACACCAGATATTCCGGACGGCGTGACTGATTCAAAGATAAACACCAGTCGAATCACAACTTTCCTGACACCAAATCTTTCCGCACCGCCGGGAATACTGGCAGCCTGGGTCACAGGTCACACGAGATACGAAAGAGAAACACTGAAACAACTCTTTTTTCACAATGGTGGAACAGTGTATTGTTAGCTACCAGGGGCCTGGGATTTGGATGCTGGATTAGCAGCAGGAGAATGGGGCAACAGGGAATAAGAATTCTAACAGAATAAATCTGCTCATACTCGGGAGAGCTGCGCTAGAGGTGATACAAATTAAAGTAAATGAGATCAGAAACAATAAGAAAGTCTGGAACAGAAAACAAGTTTTCCGGGCCAAATATTATTGTTTATTTTCCAAGTTGCATCGTCTTTCGGCTGATTGGTCCCTCGCGAGCCTGTCGGCCAATCAGCACACATTTCCAAGGTAAATACACTCTGATTGGTTCCCACACTTCACCCAGGAAATCAGCTAACGTGTGTCGTGTAAACATCGAAAGATATCAAACATCTCACATGAAAAATCATACCATTCTAATACTGGATTAGTGTCTTGTTTCCGAGATATATTTTTGAAACATTCGAACGAAATAGATTTAGTCACAACTTAGGTGTTTTTTTTTCTAAAAGTTTTGAGAGAAGGATAAACCCCGGGGACAGAGGACCTGTTCCCCAGGTCTCGCTAAGACCCGTCTACACCCACCACGATTCCGTCAAAACCCGCCGTAAGCCGCTTCACCTGCACGATGCTTTACCACTTGACCTGTCCAGTGCTCTACTCACACTCACAAAAAACCCGGGAACACACACAGATTTTTTCGCGTTCTCGATACTCTCGATATAAGCCAAGACCCATCACGTCTCGCCAAGATCCAATGAAAATCTGCCAAAAGCCTGCCAGTACCCCCTCCAAAATGAACCCAGTCCCAGTAAAATCCACCGAAACTTGGCTAAAACCTTTCTTCTGCCCACGACAAGAGCCCAGGCGGATGCGAATCCAGCCCACCATCTATCCAGGCTCGATTCCTGCTTGTCGGAAGGAAAAATATATATATATATATATATATATATATATATATATATATATATATATATTTTTTTTTTTTTTTTTTTTTTTT